>JABFEB020000047.1:5966843-5983156 GCA_019775895.2 Stomatorhinus ivindoensis
AGTCTCAGGCCTCAGACAAAAAAAAACAACAGCACAAGAGAGGAAGGAGAAATATAAAACTGGCCTGATTAATTACTTTTCTGGGAACTAGGTTAAGCGTGTCTTCAAGGTGAGCGATACAGATTTTCTGGCCGATAATCTGAATACAATAAGCTAAATGCCAGAGGTGAAACTGATATCAAGGTTAAGCCAATCCCTGGATTAATACTACAATGATACGTCCTGTGTACCTATATCTATACCTCTCTGGTTCACAACATGTTTTTTATAGGCACCAAAGTTCTTAAAACCAGCTAGTGCCCAGCATATACGAACTACATAATCCTGCATTATCATATTCACCATCGCAAATGAACCCAAACACGAATACGACATTTAAACCAAAACGCAGGAATAATCGGTGTCCTGGGCTACACTCTGAATTTCAACACAGCTGATTTGTTCGCACATCTTTATCGTTAAACATTCAATCTTCGGTTAAGAAGTAAAGACCCCTGGCTTCACTCTGCGGCCAAGACTATATTTTTCATTTTTATAGCTAATTAAACGAGGAAAGGTCTCCCACAATTATTCCTTGTGGCAATGCAGGGAGGAAAAAAACCCTTCATTACTCGCATGGAAATGTCTGTCGCCGGGTTAAAGTTTCGCACAATGTTCTCTTCCTGTTCAGCATTTGTTTACTGCAGGGCAAAGCACGTCAGCTGTTTTCATATTGGTCTTACTTGTCACCCTACCCACATTTACTATAGCTGGATAAGTTATTGTACATATGTCAAACCATTACATATACTGCAAACCATTAACATCAACACCAAATGCCACATTTTGCAGTGATGGCAGGTATATATGTCACGAGGATTCTGGGACTATTCTGTGGAAACCTGGAAAATCAGTGATGCGGCAGTTCTGGGACGACCCCACGGATGTGCAAAAGGAAAAAGCTATGTGGGGGTCTTAAGAGTAGAGGGGGCTTGGGAAATGAGAAGCCCTTCACCCTGAAGCTCTTCAGTCCACTGGGACATTGTCATCCTGTGATATAATCCCACAAGCAAGGAGGTAATGCTCCTTCATAAGATGCCAACAATCCCTCAAGACGATAATATATTTCACCGCCATTTAAATTAACTGGTAATACAAAGCCGGAACTATCTGAACTCCATTTCTTTTCTAAAGCTGGATTTTCAGCCTTTTACAGTCCATTCATTGGCAGTCAACCCATATTTCTGAAACGTGCTAAAGAACAGTAGGATGATGGAGACTCATATGAGCTTTCATGTGAAGGGGTTAGTCAGGGTTGCAAAGGGGCAGAACATTTCCATAAACTTTCCATTCTATGGGAAGTTAAAATGGGGAATTTTGGAAATATTCCAAATTGGAAGCTTTCTAAGGGAATTGATGGGAATATATGGGAATTAACGGGGAAAAATCCCAGAATTTTACAACCTTAGTTAGTATGTAGTTTGAGTGCAGCATCCAAGAAACTGTCATTCAGGTCAAACAAGGATCAAAGAAAACAGAGTGAGAGAGATAATATCTCTTCTGAACTCACAGAAAGGATTGCAGAACTGCAGCATCAGGTTTGTCTGAAACCTGGAATGATGTGTTCCAAAGCCCACCCCAGAACTGTTATTGTACAATTAAGATTCTGTTGGTTCTAAACATCAGACTTAATTCACGAGTAGTTATGAGAATCACAACTGCGGACTTCAGTCTTGTCCAAGATCGCTGTTCATTAACCCACCGTATTTTGTATCTCTGGGAAAAACAAGGTGAGGTTCTTATTGAAAGCAAATTTTTTGAAGCATGTGTTCCCTATGAACTCCCCCCCCCCCCCCGCCCCGCATTTGAAACAATCCCTCTTCAGCTAACTTGCTCATACAGAGCAAACGTCTCTCTCAAGAAATACTGCAATGTGTTTATAAGTTTTCTTTGCTCACAGTATTTTAGATATGCTGATATTGCCACAGAACAGCAGTAAATTTATGTTATACGATATTCTTCTTATGGTACAAAGTTTCATGCAGGTCAACATTTGTCTATTACAGTTTTTTCCAATCTGGTCTTCGGGTACCCACAGTCAGTCCACATTTTCGCTCCCTCCCCGACAGTCCGCATTTTTGCTCCACCCCTTGCTACCTACCATAGGGAGCTAAAACGCAGACTGTCTGTGGGTATATAAAAGGCCTGTATTTGGAAACAATGGGATATTGTGCGTTTTTTCAAAGTATTAAAATACATTCATCTACAGTCATAGTGAAGTATTTGAAAGATGAAAAGATGCTAAACTTTCTGACCCCACAGCGCACGTTGAGGTGATAATTCGCATGTGCAACATATCTCAGCATCCGCACATACTGCCATTTGGAAGTACGGACCGAGCCACAGTGTGGTTAGATTAGATACAGAGTCCTGCTGCACTAAGGGTGATTAGGCAGCTGACCTGATGCATCACCATGTACCAGCCTGTCTGATCTGAGTGGGGGGGGGGGGGGGTTGTCTTTGGAGAGGTGAGTTCCCAGGAAACACTGGCCCCCTAACGAGTTTTAGTTCACCTCTGCTAGGTTCTTAAGGGGGGGAGATTCGAAGAACTGCACTTTAAATGTTTGACAGATTTTTTTTTTTTTTTAAGACCAAGGGTGCATGTATACTGAAAATTAAGCTGATAGATATTCTGTGACTATACACAATCCCAAAAGAAAATGATCACAATCCCAAAAGAAAATGATCACAATCCGAAAATGTCTTCGGGTATAACATACCAGGGCACATACAGCCACAATCTCTTGTAATAACAATCACCATTTAACTGTACCATATAAATCGCTGTATTATCAACCGCATTTTAAAATCTCTTCTAACGTACGCAGGTGTGCTGTGTTGAGAGGCCATTACACAAACCGGCATTTCCCCCTTCACACATTCTGTAAAGATCGCGGCAGTAGCAGCAGGCAGCGATTTTGCATCCTGCTATATTCAAAGCAGAAATCTCTTAATCACCTGGCGGGTCAGACGTCCATCAAAATCTATATTTCATAACTGCGAGATCGCTAAGCGCTCTTTACCCCCGGACACTTCTCTGATTACTGACTGGGCGCTGCAGGCCCCGGCAGAAACGGCTGAAATTAATTCAACGCGTCCTTGATGATTGTATGAAAATGCAAAAAAAAAAAACTCTAGGAACACATCCGGCGAATATATATAAAAATAAACTGTAAGAGCAGCTTTGCTGTGCTCTACTGTCTGTGGGAACGCAGAACGAGGTAGTACTTCCACATTCTTTCCCTGTGTACTAATCAAGCACTGCAGAGACCCTAAGTTTACTCCCGAGATACTGTGAATTAAACAGGGTCTAATTCGCCTCTCCCCCAATATTTGCTCGCCACCCTCCACGGGCAAAGTAGATCCGCGTCAACCGTGAGCAGTAAGGGGGGGGGGAGCAGTGCAGCCCCGCGGGGCCGAAACGCGTCAGGGCTCCTGAGCAAACTCAGGAAGATAAAAATAAAAAACGGGAAAGCGGGGGGAGACAGCTCGCCTGACAGCGTATAATTACACACCTGACATAAACACGACAGAGATTTTTTTTTAGCGGCAGACGCTCAGGCCTGGAGTCCGTCGGAGGTCGGGAGCGGATCCATGGGAGCATCGCATGTCCGCCCGCGTCTCCGAGGGCCGCTGCCCAGCGTTCAAGGGCATCATTTTGGATTAGACATGGGGGGGTCCCCAGTCATTCACCATGGCAATATGATTTTTTTGGGTGTGCCATGGGGTGTATTGCTTGGATCTGATTGTTGGGGAATTACAGCCCCCATCCCCTCCATAATGTACGCCCATGCTGGGGTCACTGTCTCACACATCCCTTCGCTGTGCCGCCGCCCCCCCCGCAACGAATTTGTGCCAAATTCGTATTCAAGAAAAGCATAAAAACAGCACAGAATTCTGTTGAGTTGGCTATTCTTTCCTTGATCTGTCCATCAAAGACAAAAAAACCCCAGAAACAGTAAGGCTAGAATTATACGCGCTCTGTAGCACATAGTCATGAAAACGTGTGTAAACAGTTGGGGTCTTACAGAAAGACGGCTTTAATGATAAAAATCGTACCGCACATCTTGGCTTCTTTCCAGCTGCGAAGGTGGAGGAAACTCCCCCTGAACAATTTGATATCAAAGCGGTTTATGTTGTTTAACTACGATTCACTGCAAATGTGTCCCTCATGGTTTTCTGGACGATAATCACAAACGTTTGAACGTACAAAAAATATAGGCGTTTATAGCACACCTGCATGCCAGAGAGCCAATTATTCTTCAGCCCATCCTCAGAGTCGCGCTCACTTCGGCTATTTCACGCGAGCGGGCGCCTTTCAGCCACCGTCATGAATAATGTAATTGATCGCGATCTCGCACGGTTTTCCACAAGATGTCGTCATCCGCGCCCAGCTTCGGTAGGTAGGATGCATTCAGCACGTGCAGAGAGCCCGGTGTAATGTCATTAAATTATCGGTATGAATGGCAACGCGCCTTGTCAGTCACAGGCAATGTGAATATCTCTTTTTAAAATTCCTTTGTTTTGGTTTTTTCTACAGAAGTAATACATCCCAAACTGTTCCCAGCAGAGATGAATTGCATCACACTAGTGCCAGGCCCTGCCTCAATTACTCATCTGATCTGACACCTGTTTCCACGGGAAAAGGGCTTCGAACACGATCAGACCCCGTTTGCGGGACACCTGATTGCAGCGGAGAGATTACACTTATGGGCTTCTGGGTGTAACTAGATATTTAAAAACATGGATAAGGCTCATCTTCGTCATGCCCAACAGCCGCTAACAACATTACACCCCCGTCACAACATTTCACCATCCCCCACATAGCCACCAGGAAAAATATAAGTAAATAAGACAACAGATCCATGTTTGACTATCAACTTGGCGTCCTAGCCATGTAAAAATTACATCTGATAATTACTGGGCATTACCGATTTAATCTCAACATTTAACACGAGGGCCATTTTCCCCCATAGCCCCGTGACAAAGACTGACGCATTTTTTTATATAAACATAATACATTAAAAGACTATAATGCCAAACATCACTTGTGTTGGCAGACATGATGCCGTCTTCCACTAAAAATAGCTACGGTTTCCCCCAAAGCGCTCTATTGCATAATCCCCAATTAGGTCAGAACACATCCACGTTTTTGTGCGTTGCCAACAGCCTGGTTTATGCCAGATACACAACTATTAACCAGGTATTGAACAACAATTTGATTTAAACTCAAATCAAAAGTGAATTAAAAGGATCAGTTTAAAAAGCCACTCAATCCGTAAGCCTACTTTGTTAAACAGAAATTTACATTTATAATTACTGTACTTAAATATAAATGGATACTATACTACTTGCAAAATAAAGGAATGCAATTAGAAAATGTTTCTGAACATTACGGCAATAACATTCTTTCAATCCAAGCTACTCTCCTTCATGGCATTTCTTTCTCAGTCGAATACGAGATGTAAAAAATCTCACTGCATCACTGCAAGCTGCAGATTAAAACACTGCATGGCACTCCGGAACTGCGAAAGAACAAAAATTCCACAGCAAATCAGTTCATTTCAACGTATGACCTTCTCGTGTAATTCTGCCATTAACAAGTAATGACGTTCACTGAAGAAAGAGCAACGATCTTATTTATTCTCAAAGGAATTGTAAATTCAATTGTAAGAGGCTCATTTCATTTCATAATTGTCTCAAAAAAAGGGTAACGTTTATTGGGTACTGACGGATTTTAAGATAATTCAGTCCTTGGTTACTCAGACTAATTACAGTACATGTTTACTTTTCCAGTCCTTAATACCCATACCTCATTACTTACAGCTTACACAAGGATAACCACAAGCACGTCTTGCTCGTACTCCATTGCCTCTAAAGTTTAAATCCGCCAAAAATAATTACATTTATTTTCTCCTTCACCAGAGGATGTGCTGCATATTCAAAGGGAATCGCATTACTGCCACCTTGAGCAGATAATTAGCCAGTCAGTTTTGCCCCCCAAAAAACTGACGTCATCATCCTGTTTGACTCTGTGGTGTGAATCTTTGGTGCTCTGCAAAACACCCCCCCCCCCACAATGTCCACAAGGGCTCCTGATTGTCATTGCTCAATCAAAACGCTGAAGATTTCAGGCTATACTTATCTTGCGACATGAATACAATAATTGAGGCTTCTTTTTTATAAATGTAACGATGCCAAAGTGATTGCGTTTTATAGGAATGATTGACATCTCTTAGGTATCAGAATCAGAATCTGAATCTTTTTATTCGCAGTACAGAGAAGTACAAGGAATTTCTTTTGGTGCGGGTGGTTTCATGACATAAACAAAACAGGCGTACAAATGAACATCTAAAATGCCATTTTTTTTTACAGGAGATGTCCAATGCCGAGTCAAGCATGTGGACTATATAAATAAAGAAATAAATAAATAGATAATGGATGGACGCAATGTGTAAAAGAGCTTAGGTACAGTGCAGATGGGTTCAATTAGTTAAAATATTATAATGAAACTTGAACAGTGTGTGACAGTTCTTCATGTGTCCCTATTTAGAAGGCCGATGGCCTGGGGGAAAAAGCTGTTCAGGTAACAACTTGTACCAGCATGGCTGATTCAACTGATTCTGCGGGACCAACCTCAAAAATGAAAATAAACTGTATTTTTATAACTCAAGATAATATTGAAAAGTACTATTAATCCTCATGCGAAGGAAAGCGTTATGGTCCACAAGGAGGAAGCTTTTGCAAAAAAATCATTGGTGACAGGCGTCCTTACAGCACTACAGTCAAATTTAATGGCTCTCGGGAGACAGAATATTGAGCTTCTAATTTAAACAGGGTCCTTGATTTCCTTGGAAACATTAGATTACAACAGCAGCAAATTCCTCACTAAACTGGCGAGATGACTGTCAATATTAGCCATTGAGTTATCATTTAAGACACGGGTGTCAAACTCCAGTCCTGGGGGGCCGGAGCCCTGCACATTTTTGGGTTTCCCCTCATTTAACACACCTGATTCAACAACTTGTGCTAATTACCAAGTCGCTCTTGAGCTGAATCATATGTAGTGAAACAGGGACAGAGCTAAGCTGCATGGGGCTCCGGCCCCCCAGGACTGCAGTTTGACACCCCTGATTTAAGACAGAGGGCAATTCTGTTATTTTATAGTATTTAAAAGCCAATTCTTATGATGCTTTAGTAGGATAGTGGTGCAGACAGACACACACACACACATGCACGCACACGCACACACACACACACACTCACACACACACAACATGTGGCAGCCCAGGGTCTGGTTAAGTTGAGACAGTTTATGATTGTTTGTCAGAAGCCATACGATGTAGAAACTCATTCGCGATCCATTCCCAGCAGATCAAGCAAATGTTGACTTTGCCCTATCTGCAATCCACGGACCAGGACTTACCCAAAAGCAACCTCAAATCCTCTTGAATAGTTCCGGGCCCCATTGGGATTTGTACACTGGGGGCTATCTGACCGGACCATAAGGAAACCTCCTTCTATTCAGCACAAGGATCAGACTGAATTTTCCACAGTAACTGCAAACAGCTACAGCCCTCGATCTGTTTCCATGCTTCAGTTTGCTTTGCAAAAACTCGATCAGAGATTTGGTTTGATGAGATACACTCCCTGACATGAACCTGCACAAGCACCTTGTGTCTGAAGTAATATATAGAAATCTAATAGGTTACCTAGCTATTGCAATCTAATAGTAATCTAATAAGCTCTACTAGTACGGCCAATTATATTGAAATGGGCAGCAGGATGCAAGGAGTTAATGAAATCTTAAGAGTATATTAAACAATGAAGTTTTTAGTAAGTGTAACTCATTGCGAGTGTAAAAGCCAGGATCCAAGTGTTTAATATTGGTTTATGCATTACTGCCTATAAAATACATCCCCCATTTGGTCATTAATAAACGGGCTACATTTGGCTAAATCATACGAGTCATTTAGTGAATTGTTCCTTGGCTACTATAATTAAGTTAACAAAAAGTTGAAAACACTCAGGAAGGGTAAAGCCAGGGATATTTAAAAAATTCTAGACATTTTTTCACTATAGCAATTATTCCTTTGCTTAAGCATAATTGGGAAATCAGGCCAATGAAAGACTTGGGGTTAGCGCATTAGTTTAATGTGATTTTAATGAAAATATTTACATTTTTAAATTTAAAAGATTCATTCAATCAACAGCTCAATCAAGCCTAATTACCTAAGAGCTCAGCTGGACGGAAACAAGTACGCACAGGTCCCTGTGTGTACTTGGGTGGGGAAATCCTGGAATGAGGTAACTAAATCGATCAATTTCGCTAACTGGGGTGTCTGCGCCGCCATATCTCATTCCCATGAAAAAGCGGATGGAGAAAACAAGGACGAAAATATAATGGCGAGATGTAAACACGATACGGCCCGCTAGGGGTTTCCCCCCCACACACACACACGTTCAGTAAACTGCAGCTGTACTGGAAGGTACTGATTTTGCGCCCAGAAAAGAAAAATAAAAGGAAAAAAACCTGGATGGCAGAAACGCGCCCCGCGGCAGAACAGTATCTATTACTTTCTGCCACAACAAACTCGCAGGCAGAGCCGGCTAACGATATAGCCGCGACTGGAGCAGCGGTGCCGGCTTCAGACCTCATTTGGCACGGAGGAGGAAAGCCGGCATTGGCAGGGCTACCGTCAATCCGTTTGGGCTGCCGATTTACTTAGATTTGACCTAGATACCAGACAGTAACGCAATATTTTAACAACTGTGAACTGCGCAACCTGCAGAGTCTGTATAAGCATGTATATTTTAAAAAGGGTTTAAATATATAGACCTAACTACAGACGGCTTGGAGAAAAGGTAAAATGTACATAATCTTTATGCTGTTAAAAAACATTGAGAAATACGTTATGAAGTCCAACCTTCGCTGGGTGGCCTGTTGGTGCATTAATGATATTGCACAAACTATATATCCTTTAATCCCTTAATCTGCCGGACCTGGACGTTCCCTCGTGCATCTGGCCGGCTTAAGGGGTATTACCACCCCCCACCCATCCATCAGACCGCAGTCACACACGTGTACTTTGCATTAAACCACTTCCCCCCCCCCCCAAGAAAAATACCACTGTAATCTCGGGTTTTACCATGCAGAAGGGCCGTCACTCCTGGAAAATGCTGATATCTCAACACTATCAAGATATTTTCTAGGAAAATCCTCCCCTCTTTCACGAAATCTGTTGCGTCATGGAATTTTTTTTATAAGGTTTACAAGAGGCCTACCATCAATCTTAAGTATCATAACGGAGACATTCCTTAGTTTTGAATCATGCTCAGAATTTACAATATAATGTGCATCTGGGCTACAAAAGGAACTCCAGGACAACAGTATTACAACTTTAGCACCAAATGTTCAAGTAAAAAAAATGCGACTTCACCATAATAAAAAAAAAACTTGTGTTAAATTTCTGTTTTGTTTCCTTTAAACTCCAAAAAATACAGTATTTGACGAGGTTCATCCAAAATAAATATTCCACATTCCAAAAAAAGTCAGAAGTTACGGAAGTGGAGGGATTAATTATCACTCTCAAGTCTTTTTTCTTAAAAAACAGATGACTTTGTTTCCCCCAGAACATTTAGCAATTAACTTTAATATCCAAAAGCCCAGGAAAGGCATTTACACTGCAAAACAGGCACGGTGGGGGACTGAACCTACATGGCTCCCATAATAATTGTGGGCAGAAATTTGCATAGGCAGGCTGCCATTGGCCCTACAGCCTTATGGAAGGAGCTGGCAGACTGCATACACACAGACACACAGGCAGGGGGAGACGCAACTACAGCCGGCGTCTACTGTAAATAAAAGTTAGGGTTCATTTTTTAAAATTACACTTCTCACAATCCCATTGATTGTTTATTCAGTGCTACTTAATTTCCTATTTAAGATTAAGAAAGATGACTCCTTTCCCCTGACAGCTGTTTAAATTATGAGTGTGATATTCTGTTAAGCAGTTAGTATAGTAAGGTTTACACGGTCCGTGTTTTACAGTTGGAATCACATTTGTATTTCATCCTAAATTGTTTATTTTTTTGTGTTGAGGATGAAACATTACTGTTACATAAAGGGTGACCCTGCACCGCTTGGCGACTGCTTTATTTGTTGAATCTTACTGTTGTAATGCAGCGATAATGAACAACAGAATCAAGAGGCTATTCAATAAGCAGGACCGGCTACTTCGGAACATAAGGGGAATCTCAAAAGAACATGGCCGACAGGATTTGTTATTCAACAGCTACCGAAATCCATGGTCCAGTCAGCGTTTTGGTTAGCAGTGAATCCAAACACGTTTGGCCTGCCCTCTATGGTTTGTCTAAAGCTCAAAATGTTCTGATACAAGATACGCCTACAAAAACATTTTTAGCGCGAACACACAGACTAAGTTTTAATTACCTCTTAAGAGTACAACATGATTAACATGCTAAGGATTCTTGCAATTAATTCCACTTTTCCAGAACTTACATGGCAAACATACACAACCTGATAATTCAGAACATTTCTTATATATATATTTGATAAATAATCAAAATAAATAAAATAGCTTACAAAACACTCAGAACACAGTCTGTTTTCACGTTTTATTGCTTGTCACGACACTCCTAAATAGCAATTTATAACAGAGACTATGAGCAACCTACACAATTACTGTGCACAAAATTACCTTCAACAAGTAACATTCTCAGCCCCGTGTGTTGTTGGGCAATAATTGTCTTCCTTGCAACATGAAATGAAAAAATTAACACCCATTTGGTGAGGTTACTGGGGTAGGTAATGAATTCAAATCAGAGCCGCTAAGCATGAACGCCAAACAGTCTACACTGCAACAGAGATGAAAAGCCATTTTAAATCATAGGTCAGAGTCGTCAGATGGGTTCGAACATCCCTGCGAATCCTGACTCCACGGGAGATGCCCACCACCCAGACAATGCCTTCAGTTAGGCATCTTAGGTGAAGGCCAGCGAGATTGCAACCCTCCAGCGGAGAAGGACGAAAACATGACGTCGATCAACACAAAAACAAATATGTTAGACGAAGTGGCGAGAGAGAAGCCACTGATACATTTTAAAAGCTAACGGTACAAAAACGTGGCGAAAGGTGCTATGGTCAGTTGACGCTAAACAGGAAGTCTCCAGGCTAAACAGCAACTGTTACGCTTGGCACAAACCCAGCACTGTGCATCACCAAGTCGTCACCACCCCTACTGTCAACTGTGGAGGATTCGGGGCATAATTCTGCTCAGCGGGAACTGGGAAGCTTGTTAGTACTGAGGAAAAGATGGACAGAACAAAGTGTATGCAAACAGTAATAGAGATTCAGTCTCTTGGAAGCCTAGCGGGGCCAAAATTCATTTTCAGCAGAATAATGATGCATAACAAAAGGCAAAAAGTACAGAGGGGTAGATTAGGAAAATCCTTCACTTATTATTGAGAATATTGGACCTATAATCGACACCCAAGACGTTTGTCAACCCTTAAAGCAAGAAATCTTTCAGGGAATGAATAAATGGTCCTAGTTTGCCTTCAAAGTTCACGGCTGTTATTACTTTTGCAAGCAGCATATTTCACCCTCAGAAGTGCAAGTGCGAGAGTTAAGAACGAGAGCGCGTACGCTGTGTAATTACGCAAAATGTGACATCGCAAAGAGGTCCTCGGTACTTTTACAAGATGCCGTAGCCACCTTAATTAACGCGAACACACTGTAAGTACTGAGGGCGAAGCTTCGCACTGCCATCTGGGCAGGAAAAAAACACGCCAGTGTGCTGGTATGCGAGACTCGCTCGCGCTTTTACAGAGGTCATTAATGTTTTAAGTACAAAACATCAGTCTGGGTCGACTAATAAACACACTAAAGCAAGAAAAATCATTCAGCGTCGTCCACTTTCTCCTTAATAAATGCTGCGGACATCCCGGGCACATTAGACATGTCTTCTAATATTAATTCATAACAAAAGATGCAGACGCGTTATGATCTCCTATATCGTATTATGAAAGGACAGCGCATTTAATACAGTAACGACACAGTTACGCTGCCGGTCACCTCATTTAGTCAAGTGGGAGATTTTTTTTGCATTGTTCTTCCTGCAATGTATTTAAACATCACCCGCATGAATGAAAACACGTTCTTACCTGCTCCGATGTTTTCCCCCTTTTCCTTACAGGATTATCCTTTTTCAATCGGAAACTTTCCTTACGTTGAACGCCAGACCCGATCTTGACTTCTTTTGTTTTCTCTCGTTTAAATGCCTATTTTTAGTGGTCGGATTAACTCCGCGACTTTTTAAGATATCGTCTTTGGAAAATAAAAAGATAGAAAACGACTGGAAGAACTGAACAACAAACGCGGGTTTAAAACAGTTAAATGTTAATAACGCAAGACAGCGCAGTTGATAGGGTATTACTGTTTATCGCGGACAGGGACATCATGTGCACAGCTAATAGTCGGCTCACTCTTAAAATTTAACGGGGACCACTCTGCATGGCAGCAGCGTACGATCCGGGGCGAAGCTGCTGTTTGTGAAATGTGAGGCGGGTTGGAAGCTACCATTCGCAGCGAGGGAGAGGCGCCGCGCCGCACGTCTGAACGCGCGTTAATATTCTCCCGATCGCCGCGGTATCGGCGGGGTATAACATCCGGCTTGCGATCAATTTGCGCATCTCGCATCCACAATTTAAAATAATATACAGTCTTCTTTTCCCCCCAAATAATACTGGATGCGAATCAGTCGCCACTTTAGCGCTATTTTGCAAAACTGCTTTGTATTTATTAATTAATTGCTGTATACGGGCATCTGCTACAAGTAGAAATGACAGTTTGTAAAGCTTATTTCTAAGGCAGGAAAATGCATAATATGGACACGATCGACAGTATTTCCTTTAAAAGTATTCAATAATCACATACACATTGCCTTTGCGCCAGTTTGGATAAACGGAGGAGACTCCGTGAAACTCATCTGCTCCGTCTGTCAATGCATATCAAAGACGTGGTCAGAATGGTTGCTGGCATCGCGTAGGGTTTCATTAAGGAAAGGGAAAGAAATAGCGCACTTAAGCAGTTCGCGAATTATCTGCCACTGGGGTTGAGGACGACACACGTGACATTTGGGTGCCAGCAGATGATGAGCAGTTATTGAGAGATCAGTGGTGAGACGTCTTGAAGTGGGAGAAAATTCCTTGGAGTTCAGCCTGACTGGGACTGAGCTATCCCGTGAGCTCATTCAGCTTCTGCAACGTGAACGAATGAGGTGCGGGACCTCCCAAATCTAAACAGACAACCCACAGACCTCCTCCTACGATGCATGAACGGCAAGTCATTGCGACAGAACCGGTACTGCCTACGTCATCGCCCGGGGCAAAGCTCTTAATTGAGATCACATGGTGGTGCCCTAGGATTGATGCCATCATGGATTCGACTTTAATTAGCTACTCTCCGCAATTTTGGTGAGGTTTCTCTTCAGCCTGCCTCTCACCCACCTCCATGTCTGGTCTAATGACGGATTTGAGCCATCACATGATATCTGACTTCAGCATCTTTTTTACAAGGACCCAACATCATTTCACAAGGGGCCTACAGGTCAGTAGACCTAATAATCGACCACCTCCTCCACATTCCTGCCTTTGAAGTCCTTGCTTGATATCCAGGCAGCCAATGAAGTGACTATATGCAAAACTGCACCTTAGAATGGAGCAGCAACAGCTGAGATCAAACCGGATCCCACACTGCACCTGGGAAGAGATCACAGATGATTCTCCAGCAGATCTCTGGGACGTTCAGGCCGAACATGGTGTATGGCAAGCAAGACTGACAGAACCCTGAACCCTGAATGTAGACATTCAAAACAAGCACGATGATGTGAGGAGACAAAGCTTCAAAATATATGCACTCTGTTCAGAGGGCGGTATGACATTTGCAAAAATAAGACCAAAAAATACTCCGTGTAAAATCAGGACATTCTATTCTTCTAGCTGTTAAGTTTGAACTGGCGCTGACCGTTCTCGCTTGCTTCCCTGACCTGGCACCGGGCAGAAACTTCCTTTCTGAAGTGCCACGACAAAAGTTCTATGCTGAGTTTTAGGTGACATCTTGGCAAAGCATCGTAGCGGCTCAGCGGCGCTGCTTGGGATTCAAATTGCATCCGCTTACAGATACGTCCAGCTATCTTGTTTACGTTCTGACTCCTTATCTCCGCGGCACGATAGCATCAGACACGGACAAGTTTATGTAAATGCCAAAATATTTCTCAAAAGGGGGCGGCTATTATCGCCGTGTCCCACATGCACAGGAGCTACGGTGTGCGTTCCTGCTCCTCAGATGAATTCTGCATTTATCCTTTACTGAATTTCATCTGCCAGGTGACTCCCGGCTCATCCATTTCCTCCAGGTCTTTTTTATAATTCTTTGGCTACAAGTTCGATGTCTGTTACACAAGCTAATTTTTATGTCATGTTCAGATGCTGCCAGTTTGTTAAATCTCTGTGATCCATGTCAGAATCTCTGCCTTTTCTCCATAGATTAGGAAGATTAATAGCCCCAATAAAACCACAGTGGCAGTCTACTGGTTGCTCTGGCCCATTTGGAGTCTATCCCTCTGAATAAATAACTCCTTCCTTCAGTCTTTCCTGTACCCTGTTCAACATCCAGACAAACACACTTCCTTCATCTGAAGCTCATTGTCTTTATAGTGTAAGTGTTTGTATACAAATTGTAGACATTTTAAGCAGATCAGCCATACTGGATATATCTATTAGGCAAGGTCTGCCTTTCCTTGTTGGCGATTCATCAAAATGTTACTAATTAACAAGAATGGCCCTTTGTTGGAGAGAATAAAGGTAACATGACATACTAATGAGTAGGATTTGTATCCATTACATTTATTATATTCATATATACAGCATTAAATTAATCCATTTAATATACTATCATTCCCCCCATTTTGTCCTGGAGCCCAATAAACTTTACATTTCATACCTTGTAATCCAAAAAAACTTTTTACCTATTGTACCCAATTAAAATTTTGGCCTTTTCCTTAATTTTCTCCTAAATTCTTTCTTTTTTGTTTGCCAGAAACAACAGCAATGCTGTGTTGAATAAAATTTTATTTTATTATATTTTTCATAGTCTGTCTAACATCTTACGTTACTAACTATAGTATTTATTACCGTATAGTTGCTTGTTTGTTCGTCGATTCATTTGTAGTGAACTTATCTCTATCTCTCCATATGTCTGTCAGATGTCCATTTATATAGGATTATCGCCAGAGGAACATAAATCATGTTCATAGCTTATTACTTTTGCTTAGCAGAGATTTACCCAGAGGAGAATTCACAGGTTTTCCTATTTATACAGCTGGATATTTTCTGAGGCAATTTGGCTAAGTGGTGTTTAGGCGCTCCCCCTTATGGAATTTGTACTTACAAACCATAGACCATAAATCTAATTCCTTAGCAAGCACGCTACCTGGTTTGCAAATTGTTTGCTTTGCTATAGATGAAATTTGAACAAACAGCAAAAACACAAGCACCTGCCCCCTCAAGGGGGTTGCCAAAACGAGTGTCTTCAACAGGCAGTCTAAGTCTTCAGCAGACAGTATTAGTGTTCAGCAGACAGTCTTGGTGTTCACCAAGTAGCCTTAATGTTCAACAGGCAGTTTTAGTGTTCAGCAGACAGTCTTGGTGTTCACCAAGTAGCCTTAATGTTCAACAGGCAGTTTTAGTGTTCAGCAGACAGTCTTGGTGTTCATCAAGTAGCCTTAATGTTCAACAGGCAGTTTTAGTGTTCAGCAAATAGCTTTAATGTTCAACAGGCAGTCTTGGCATTTAACAGATAGTCCTAGTGTGTAGCAGATGATTTTGGTGTTCAGCAGGCAGTGTTGGTATTCAGCAGGCAGTGTTGGTGTTCAGCAGACACTTTTGGCATTGAGCAGACAATGTTTAGCCAATGTCTTAATGTTCAACAGGCAGTCTAGGCGTTTGACAGATAGTCCTAGTGTGTAGCAGATGGTTTTGGTGTTCAGCAGGCAGTGTTGGTGTTCAGCAGACTGTATTAGTGTTCAGCAGGCAATGTTGGTGTTCAGCAGACTGTATTAGTGTTCAGCATGCAATGTTGGTGCTCAGCAGACAGTGTTAATGTTCAGCAGGCCGTGTTGGTGTTCAGCAGACACTCTTGGCATTGAGCAGACTATGTTTAGCCAATGTCTTTAAGAGGCAGCCTCAGTGTT
>JABFEB020000047.1:6012530-6023315 GCA_019775895.2 Stomatorhinus ivindoensis
CCCCCCCCCCCAGCCTATCCCGGGAACAACGGGGGCAGACGGGAACCAACCCTGGGTGTATTATTATTATTATTATTATTATTTGGTTACTTATGGTTAAGGTTAGGGCTGGGTAGGGGTTCTCATAGAAATTAATGGACACAAATGTGTGTGTGTGTGTGTACTGAAAAGCACTTAAAGACCAGAGTATTACAGATTCATTTCATTTCATTACTGTGTCATTCTCAGGGATGAGGCATTCACACCAAAAACGCAGCAAAAACCGTATTCGCTGTATATAAGCAGGGCACAGGGTGATGCCGGGAATTCAGTCATGGCGAAGAGGTAACCCTATTAAATACAGTGTGTGGATGACAGACCGCGCACTTTCCAGTCTGTGGTATGTGTCTGTCTGGGTTTAGAGGTACGAAGGTCATTCAGGTTTATGGGAATGATGATAATAATAATACTGATTATTATTATTGTAATTAATAACAATGATGATGATAATGATAATTGATATTAATAATAATGTAGAGCGGATGCCGGCAATCAAATTTGATTAGCGTTTGCAAATGCAACGGCAACATTTAGATTTCGGCGCTAGGACTCTCTCCCTCGTGTCCCTCGTGTTAGTGATGTGGCTTCATGCACCCGGCATTTCACGAACAGAAAATAGGATTTTATTGCAGTCCTCATCCCCTGAAGCCTCTCACTTTTCAGACGGGAGATTCTCTAACTCTTCCGTTCCTCGAAAGGTCTCCGTTTGAAGTCTATGGATTGAACACCGTTCAAAGCAGCAAGTTCCAAGGCAATTATTCAATTAAAACTATTTTTAAACGATATGCCCTTGGCCATATTTCACACGTGTCGATAGCATGTAAGCAAACCATTCCCTCTTAGCGCCTCTCCCTTAGTGTGTTATTAAATGTTATTTATATAAAATGAGATTAGATGATGAAATAGTCGGTAGCTTCAGTAAAGCATGTTTTCTGTGGCATCGGACGGTTTTTATTTATTTTTATTCGCGGCAGTTTTGCAGAAAAGGGTCGCACCCCCATAACCGCGCATTACGCTAGTCACTGCCATTGCTGAGCCGCGGCTGATGCAACCCAAGCCGCTCTCCTCCCCTGACAGACGCACACACACACACCCTCCATTGCCGGCACCCGGCCGGCTGCACGCACCAAGTCACTGACAATTCAGGCAAACCCAATCAGCCGGCCCTGCTATTTTACTAAAGCGTTTTAAGAGATGCAGCCCACTTTGTTACGATTTAACGCGCATGCATTGACTGTAAAACAGCAGCGCGGCGCGTCATTCCGACGAAGGAAGGTGTCCTTGTTTAAAATTCACCTGCCGAGCGATGGCACGACGGTGGCCGGGCTACAGGTGCAATTATCGCAGCTCCTGTGCGAAATTTCACAATCGGGCGCCAAAACCGAATATAGGACCAAGTCAAGTGCGCCAGTATTGTTCAGCCAACTGCGCCTAAAAGCAAAATCAGTTAATTATAATTTAACATTTTTGCATTTGTTGCATAAATCCATAAACATGTAAATGTGATAGAGGTGACTGACTCCTGTATATAGTCTCTATTGCTATGCAGGATGGCACAAATTACACATGTATATGTAGCATACATTCTCTTCAACTGTTTACACTAGCAATCTTATTTCAGTGTCCCCTTATAACCTGTATTTGCTAGTTGATGACTAATGTAATCCCAAAATGTATCAATCTCATTGTCGTAACTCAGTAATCTGAGCATAATTATCTACATACAAATTCTTAAAGGTAGAAGATAGGAGAGGAAACCATTTTTCATTGGGCTGCACCACGCCGAAAATAGCAGAGTGAAACTGACACACAGATCCTGGAAAGACGTTAAACCCTAGAGGGCCTGAGCGCGATGGAGTGAAGCACCGAGAAGAGCCCTTTCTAGGGAGTGTAACCACGCTGGTCCAGGCTGACCGAGGCCCAGGGAACGTGCTGGATACAGGGATGCTCTGAATGCACTGCACTGCACTGCAGGATCATAAACCACAATGTCCGCACTGGAGCACACAAGAGTAATGGCACTATCCTCTGCATATTATTTAGCTGTACCATCACCATGCATTAACGCCTGCACCTCCACTGCTCCAGCTGCAAACTGCGTACAAATACTGTGACACTGCGGCACGATCATATCATGGTAGGAACACCTCACAACTTTATCAGGAGTAACACAACAGCAGCTATGTTTAACCCATTTACTAATGTTTTTCTTCCAGCCTGCAATGAATTATTTGTAATTAATGACAGGCCTAATGTTACGCCAGTTCCCACCTCGGTCCCACGATCCACGAGCGACACACATCTGTGGATTACATGAGCAGTGATTTATGGTTAAAAGACCAAATATGCATGGAATACAAGAACACAGACAGAGAGCTATGGCAACACTTTATATTTACCTCACATCAACTACCACGTGCAAAACGAACACTAATTAAAGCAAAAGTAGCTTTCCGGACTTCTAGACGTGTCAAACGGTGTCGCTTGGATTTCCAGCTAGCAGATAAAACCAGTTATGACACATAAGAGATACGGGTATCTATCAATTTATCTTCCGATCTGTGGCTCGTCTCCGGGACCCCGATAAGCGATAATTCTGTTACTGATCATTATAACTGACAGATACTGTCAGATAAAAATATTCTCTGGCTTCAGGGAGAGATAAGCAGTAAGTGCTTCCTGTTTACACAAAGTCTGGGTCACAAGCCGGAAGTGGATGGAGAAGGTTTTCCTCTAACTGACCTCCTGTAAGGACCACACCAAAACCACAAAACCCAGTAACGTATCCATTACTACACCTGGATTCTTTCACATCTCAGTACTCGAGGATCATAATATTAGCGGGAGAAGAAATTCATGATGACCATAATCAGTCAAAACACCAAAATTCTTAAAAATAGCCACATGCAGAACTAATGACAGCCTCCCATCAATGTCAAGATGGAGTAAAACGTAACGTATTTTAAGGAACAGACCACTAAATCTGCCAAAAGCCATAATATCTAGCAGAGTCTTCAGCGGTAAATTCTCTTCCTCATCCCCTTAGTCATAAACCTATAGAAGAGAAATTTGCTCCAAAGCCAGGTCCACTTTCCGTCGGAAACTATTAGTCGGTTTAATGTGTATTATTAGCGTTCATTATTTATAACTGGGCCAAATTACCTTCCTATGTTACTATATTAAGCGGTAAATCGGAGAAGGTTCAGCGACATGAGATAGAATCTCAGTGTGATATAGACTGGAGTAAAAAGGAGGTGTGTGTGTGTGTGTGTGTGTGTGTAAGGGTAGGAAATCCATCAGTAATAGGAAATTTAAGTTGTTTTACAGAAGCATGGTTGCACAGGATGCCTTTTACTGATCATATATCATTCATGTATTATTGATTATTATTTATATGTTCCACATAAGCTCTCACTGCACTGTGATTAATGAGCAAGATTCTGCAATATTCAATCCATCCATCCATCTATCCACACATGCATGCATCCAGTGCTTATCCTGGTTGTGGCCGGGGGGGGGGGCCCTGAAGAGGAGAGTTTGCAGGGGTGGGGTACACCCTGGATGGGATGACAGTCCACACACTCGCAGTGTAACACCAAGGAGCCTAACTGCATGAAATTGGAGAACCTGGATGCAACCGGGGAACTGAATGAAACTGAAGAACCGGGACAGAATCAGAGAACCTGAACGAAACTGGAGAACCAGGATACAAACTGGAGAACCTGAATGAAACTGGAGAACCAGGATACAAACTGGAGAACCTGACCGAAACTGGAGAACCAGGATACAAACTGGAGAACCTTGATGAAACCAGAGTCCTGAGATGAAAATTGTCCAAATTAGGGAAAAGACCCAGCGTGGAGATGGGACTTGAACCCATAACCTTGGAGGGCTGAACCCTCAATCTACAATAACACATTATCAAATAAATGATTCATTTGCATTTCATCCATTTTCTATTATCGATATAACAGGAATGAAAAAGTACTGCCCATCTGTGCTTCTAGTGTACGTACACTTTCAAGGTAAAAAACAAATCGGCGCATAGTTTAAGAATTTATGTTTCAATGAACAGATGAAGATGTATTAAATCCCCTAGAATAACTTAGGGAAGTGACAAACCGGTAATTCAGTGCACCTGTGTCACTTATCACCCCGTTACAACCAAAACTAGCCTTCTTTATCGCTCTTCAATAGACTGGCTGAAAAACAAGGCTAATATCCAGAAATAGAAATTAACACAAATCCTTTCAAATGTCTATTTTTCCACTTGCAGGGAAAACATATCCGTACAAGGACACATACAGCATCCATCCATCCATCCATCCATCCTCCAAATATTAATTCTGTCAGGGTCATGGAAACACAATAGCTTGAAAACAGAGTTGTTGCATCCGGCAAATGGGTTTTTTTCTATAAATAGTACACCTATATTTCTTGACAAATAGAGCCTTGTTAAGAACATATAGATTTTGTAACTACAGAAATATTAATCTTTTGTGGTGATAGTTGCATTTCTCTTAATGCATGGAGTCTTTTAAATATATGTAATGCTTTTGAAAATATATGGCATTTCCAACAGAAACTAGGCACTATACATAGCAGAGCTATTAAAACTAGATTTGTTGTGACTCCTCAGTCGGACTGCCCTGTTTATGCACATGGTCACTATATAGACCTATATCAGGTCATGTTAGCAGAACCTTACCAGCTGGTGCAGAATTCTAACGTCACTGTTACATATCTACTGTATATCTATACTGTACTCTACATCTATGGATCTGTCTTTAGATAATTGGTATAAGGCTAGAGTAATCAGGCTTGATTACAAAGTTCTGCTTTTTAAGTCAGGAGTGCTAGTGTTTGGCTCAGAGTTTAAAGACCAAGGCAGACAGCTGGCACCAGCCGGATGCACTGCACTGATTTTAGCCTGATTGGTTTCCTGGAGGGATTTTGGTAAATGATATGTTTCCCAGGGTTTCATATATTTTCTTTTTCATTTCTTTTCTGCATTTTTTTTTTGCTGCAGCAGTATAAAGTGTGATCCAGCAGGGGGCGTGGTGGCTAAGGATCCCGACTTCCTAGCTGTGTAAAGTGCGGAGAGGAACGCTGATATTTTTTTGGATAGGTATGGGGGCACCTTGAAGAACAGTCAACGGGTGATCATAAGGAACATAGCTCCCCCCCCACACACCTGATCTTTCTTAATTTACTTGCAACCCCCCCCCCCCCCCCCCGATAAGCCCTCCCCAAAGGGATGTGTCAGTGACAGTCCCGGCATCCTCCCTTTCTCCATCCGCACCCACAAATTTTCTTCTCGCCCCTCGCTTACTCTCCCTGACATCTGTTTCCTCTTCGCTCCCATTTTTCTGTTTCGGTGTAGTTGAATCCGCCATCCGCCACCCCCGCCCCGCGAAGCGGAACTGCATCCAGAATAACGTTCAGGTCGCGTGGCTCCGTCCCTGCGCCCGGGGAGTAAGTTTCTCCGCATTACATGGCACCGACAACACGACGAAGTTTTCCCAGCAATCAAATTAAATACATTTAATCTAATTAACTGAGTGCACCGGAGTGAGTATTGTTTGCGTCCCGCTGCCCTGAGGTCTTGATCGTGAATCTGCCCGTGCGGAATGCGCGCTCTCGCCGCGTTTCCTCTCAGCGTGCCGCGATGTGGTAAACAGATAGGCTGTCAAAGTTAATTGGTGCCCCTTGGTGTTCGTGTGAGCGCCGCGTGCTTTCACACCCCGCATTGTGCTCTATTCCCACCTAGGACGCGGCTCCCCCATGCAGGTCCAGATAAGCCGCGATTCTTACGTAACGTCGTCTGTCAGTCACATTTAACTTACGTTCATAATAATAACCAATGACTAATCATTTGAATCGTTTATCGCAGCCAGGCATCGTTTTATAAGCCACTACGTTCCTCTGAAAGGATTATTAATGTGAGGTTAGAGCCTTAACACGTAAATGCATTTCCATCCACCAAGGATGTCTGGATGAAAGGCGAATGCCAAATATATACCTCGAGGGACTTAATAATGGAAGGGAATTAAACCTAACCTAAGATCAAAAGAAAGTGTAGTTAACATGTATAAGTGATATTAATTTGTCTTCACTATTGTCATTGGATTACTGTGTACAAGCAAGATATTACATTACAATGGCTGAAAGGCTTCATATTTCACATTGATTACAGGCTAATTAATGGGGCGGCCCTCCTTATTGCATTGGAACACCAATTTAGCTTTTGACCCCAAATGTAGGGATTAATCCTAATTAGTGAGCATTTTGGCCTGTCTCATAGGATAGAGCTTTGTGTCACTCTTTGTAAACTTTGTCAGAGGCAATCGGACGGTCTGTTTCCATAAGTACAGTACAGTGTTGCTATAGAAGCAGGTACAATGAAATCATTCAGGATGCTGCATTGGATTAAACTCGGTTTTTGCATCTTGAATCTGCTCACAACACACTAATCCATCCATTTTCTGAAACCACTTGTCTTGTACGGGGTCGCAGGGGGTCCGGAGCCAATCCCAGAGGCCATAGGTGCAAAGCGGGGAACAACCCAGGATGGGGTACACTCGCACACCATTCACTCAGACATATACCCCTATGACCAATTTGGTAACTTCAATTAACTTCAGCATGTTTTTGGACAGTGGAGATGGGGAAACAGAGTGCCCTCAGAGGAAACCCCACGATGACACGGAGGAGACTCGAACCCAGGTCCCTGGGGTATGAGGCAACAATGCTCACCACTGTGTCACTGCGACACACTCATCAAAACGCGAAAACGGGCCTGTACAAATTTTTGTAGGCCTAAACGTATTAACAATGAATATCACATGCACAGAAATATTCAAACACTTGAGATAAACTGATTATGATTTATGAGCAGAGATCACCAACCTGCCCGAACCCAGACATGACAGTGGCTAGACACCTCTCTGTCCCTGGGAAAATGTTTTCGTTGAGAAAAAAAAATTAAAAACTACGTAGGTTATGTTTTCAAATATCATATCCGGAGGTAAAACTCCATTGGTCAAAACGTCTGTCAGAATTCACCATGCCGTTGATCCTTGTTTATGAATGATTAAATGATTTTGATCCATATTTGAGCATGTTTGCAGGTAACACAATGTGGGAATAGGAAGAGATGCGAATAGTTTCTCAATGTACTACTGATGGCTGTGTCTTCCGGACGTACGGGCCAACATCTCCGAACTCATAGTTCACTGTCATGCCTGTACTGTTGTTCCTTCTGTGAGAAGATGTTCATTTTCTGATACATTGTATCATCCACTAGCATTTCTGGAGTCTCTACCATCTGATCTTTTGTTATCATGTGGTTTTATCATTTCCGAAATGTTACAGTAAATGTCCAAAATGCACGATTCCATGCTCTGCATCCTGTTCTTCCTTTAACTCAAAAAACATTCTTGTTTGCAGTTCGGGCTATTATTGTGTATACCAGAAACACTCAGATCTCCATTATTTTATACACATATTTCCATTATCTCGCCATATTGCTGCAGAGGTGACGACAGGCCCCCGATATTTACTGATCCGTGGGCCCGTTCTTTGAAAAATGCAAATGAAATCCATTTAAATGGTTTCAACCTGAAGCACAGATATATTTGTAATTAAAGACAACTTTTTTGGAATTCATTTGTTTACCCTCACAATCCATCACAGCATCTACAGTCGGTGAGTCATCTGATCATTTAGGGAGAGGGAGTCCTTTTGCTGAGAGTCGCTTGGAACCAGACACGATCTTCCGGCTGCTCGGGAAAATGACAAAATGTGGTTAGGAATGAATGTTTTGTACTGTGGAATTATACATATTTGCATTTAGTTTCGACTCAGGAGGCATGAGTATCTTTAAATATACAAGGATTTCTTTGTCCTGCGTTCAAAATTCAGCACAGAGGAAATCAGTCTACAGAGCAGTGATACGCTTTAGCTTCCTTCATGGCAAGAGTCAACCTCTTCAATGACAATTGCGGGTAATTTTTCTCCAGAGGTAATGTTAAGAAAAGCAAGCAAAATGTTAAACAGCGAAACTCTAAGTCTTGTGGAAAAATATACATATTATGGAAATGAATGCCTCTTTTGCGTGCAGTTTGGAAGCTATTATTGTTTGTGCTGCCTGAGTTGATTCCAGCAGCTGATTAATGTTTGTGCCTGTAATGTAGAATGTTTCATTAACACATGAGAGAATTTCCAATGTGTTCTTAATTGGAAATAATGTCAAGTCTGTTCCGAACTCTCATCCAGCTACAAAAATAACGTGGCTCTTTTATTAAATATATATTCATATATGTTTATGTAAAAATCTACACTCAAGGTACTGCTGCGAATCAACAATGTAAAATTTAATCGAATAACTAATTTATTTTATGATATTTATTACAAATTAGTTTTTCAAGATAAGTAAATAGAAATCATTTTTTCCCCAAGCATACCAACAGAAAACATCAGAAAAAAAAAAAAATACATAATGTTGTACTTCAAAATAAATTGTGCAGTATAATTAAATTAACAGTTACTCAGCACAACTATGGCCTGAATTCACACAAATCTACTGAGATGAACTCAGTGCATTAAAATAATAGCCACTTATCTTTGCTTTGATGTGTATCAAAGCACAGTGGTGAAAATTAGCTAGCTTTGACAAATATGGCAATTCACTGTAACATTTGCTAGGATGACCTTAATGTTAAAGGAAAAAATCATTTAAATAAAGCCCAATTCATCGGAAGGATTATGAAAAAGTCTCTTGGTATGGCTGCCTGCTTCGGACAGGTTGTGACTCGCCTCACGCCTCATGAGTCACAGAAATGGCTCAGGGCACATCGTGACTCTGTACCAGATAAACCGATGGATTAAAATACAATTCCCGTTCTTACTATGGCAGAGGAGGAATTGCGTCGTTCTGAGTTACTGTTGCACTAGACTTACACACACATATTAGCTAGCTGCACTGATTCGCACCTTCAGTAGATGCAATTGTGGACGGCTCATTAGCGAAGAACACATTCCGCGTTAATTCATGAATACAAATGGTGCCTTTAAGTAATTTTACTTCTGCCATCACCATTACGGCAAGAAGACGGTAAGACCGTCTTGGTTCCGGG
Organism: Stomatorhinus ivindoensis; assembly: GCA_019775895.2. Taxonomy (NCBI): domain Eukaryota; kingdom Metazoa; phylum Chordata; class Actinopteri; order Osteoglossiformes; family Mormyridae; genus Stomatorhinus; species Stomatorhinus ivindoensis. Next base: position 6,021,707 of record JABFEB020000047.1, read on the forward strand.
CTCCACCTTCTACCCAATTGCGAGGCTGAGTTCTTTGATGCAGCATTTGCCGCATTCGCGGGAACCTGCGGGCGATCTTGTTCTCGCATTACATGCACAACTGCCAATGTTTTCCTTGATGAAGCCCAGGTCTACAGGGCATCTTTTATCTTGTCTGGTGGCTAATAACCTCAGGAAATGACCTATTTAAATATTTAAGGCACACAATTAAAACAAATCTGTAAAAACAAAATGGAGGTCAGATTACAGGCTAATAAAAGAAGTGAAAAGAACTTCATTTATAGTTTAGGAAAACTCCCCAAACTCCAAGCAGAAGAAATGTAGCGTACAGGACTCATCTGAGTCCAAATGCAAAGACAGCAGGTGATATAAATGGGGAGCTTCCAGTTTGCTATGGCCTGTCTGTGAGAGTGCATGTGTGTCTGTGAGTGCATGTGGACAGATGCAGAGACAGACACAGGGACAGACACAGGTTCTTGATCTGTCTCTCTCTCTCACACACACACATACAGACAGACACACATATGTACACACACACTCTCACACACACACACACACACATATGTACACACACAGACACATTCTCTCACACACACACACACATATGTACACACACACATTCTCTCTCTCTCTCACACACACACACACACACACATTCTCTCTCTCTCACACACACACACACACACACATATGTACACACACACACACTCTCTCTCACACAAACACACAAAACTGTGGACTGTTTGGGGTCCCCAGGACTGGGTTGGGAAACACTGCAGTATGAGTCACAAGTCTGGAGGACACACTGTCACACATGACGGGTAACAATGTCAAAATAACAGGTTCTAATCACATTGTGTGAGTCATTTGGTCCCCACAATGTAATAAAAACCTAACCCCCCTCCACACACATGCTAGAATGAAGCCCCCTTCCCTAAAGCCCCCCAAGTGAGCCCCCTTCCTTCCCCCAGTATCTCATAATCAGCAAAAATAACTTTTTGATAGAACAAGCGGTCCCTTAATGAGCTCAGTATTTTAATATCACAAATAGACTGGCGTCCCACCCCAGGGGGGGGTACCCCTGCCCCCGCACCGTGCAGCGCGGAGTGGCTCCTGCGGTTGGAAGATGGATCGACAGAATATCCCAAATGCAAGATTAATACGCCAGCCAATCGCCGGGACCTTAGGGCGATGTCTTGGCACCTGCATTCAGTGACGGCTGGGCACAGCCTGGAATCGTACAGCAGGATCACGGGTGTAATGAGAGTCGTGCTAGAGCGTACACACACACACACACACACACACACACACACACACACAGTTCATATCCTCCTGTCATTGTGGGGACTCTCCATTCATTTCTATGGGCCTACCCCTAATCCCAACATGACAACCTTAACCCCCACCCAGCCCTAACCTTAACCATAAGAAACCAAACAAAATACAAAACCTCTGGCATTTTTAGTTTTTTTTATTGCAAACACATATTATTGCAGTTTTCCCTTGTGGGAGTGGAAGAGGTGGTCCCCACAAAGTCAAAACAACAGGTTTTTAATCACACTGTGGGGACATCTGTAATATAATCCATACATGAATGGGGGGGGGGGGG
>JABFEB020000047.1:6026874-6038518 GCA_019775895.2 Stomatorhinus ivindoensis
CATCCTGGGTTGTTCCCTGCCTTGTGCCCTGTGATGGGTTGGCGCCCCATCCTGGGTTGTTCCCTGCCTTGCACCTGATGTTACTGAGATAGGCTTCGGACCTACACAATCCAGCACAGCACAAGTGGGTAAGGAAAATGGATGGATGGATGGATGGATGGATGAATAAATGAGATGAGAACCCTGTAACCCTGGATAAAACACAGTCTCTTTCTCTCCCTCTCTTCAGCTCCTGCACCACTCTCTGTCTCTTTCCCTCTGCCTTTCTCTTTCGCTCACTCTATCCAACTCCTCTTGACCACTTACTTTCTCTCTCTTCCTCTCTCTCTCTCCCTCCCTCCAGCTCCTCTCCTCTCCCTCTTTCTCTCTCTCCAGCCCCTCTCCATCACTCTACCACCGGAGGTGACCAGCACATTCTGGATGCTCCAGCTCGGTCAGGCTTATGTGAGAAAATTGGCCTTCATTAGGAGAATTAAGCAGGTATTCAAGCTCAGCGTCGGTACGTGAGCCAATGTGGCCTTGTGGAAGGCATGGAGTCTGAGCAGTTTAGCATTGTGACATCACAGCGGGCATGGAACCAAGCTACAGGGAACAAGGAGCAAAGAGTTTCCTGGACAGGAGGTCAGGAACATGGCAGGGTGTTTGAATCGCGCATTTCTGTGTCCCCTCTGTCCCCACTGTCCCCACTGTCCCCACTGTCCCCACTGTCCCCACTGTCCCCACCGCCACACGACCATAATTCATTCCACAGTTTTTTTTAATTTAAATTCAACACTGTGATCTCTTTGCAAATTCTGGTCAAGATCTGGCCACAATCACTGCGACAGTTTGCTCTTTTTGGAAAGACTCTGAAGTGTTTTTCCCTCCTAATCTGCCGGTCCACAGCAAAATTAAAAATGTTTACAAAAAAAAAGGCCCTCAGTTTATGAAATCCTACTAATACATAATGGCCTGTCCAGTCCAACACTCCGAGGATTGGTAAAGATCCAGCAGCACAGATATACAGAGGCTCTGTGTTATTTTTATGTGCACACACAGAGAGAAAAGTTTCAATATGCAGCCTTGAATTCTATATCTTTAAAGTTCTGCCAGCAATTGACGAATTGCTTTTCATAATAGACCTGCCACCCACGACGTCACCTCCACAATCAATTCTTGCACATTTGTTTGTGAGTCAGCTCTGTTTTTTTCCCCCTCCAGTGATCTCACTACTCCCCACTCTGGATTGGCAGAATGCTGTTTCCTCCCATTTCTGGCTGTCCTATCATGCAGCGAGATGCATGCTAACGATTCCCTTAAAGCGGGTGACTGCTCAGCCTGTGAGTGCCTTATCGTCGAGTCCATGCCTACGGTGTCACATACATCGGCAAACATAACCTCAGCTGGACAGGAAACAGAGATTTTAGGGTTAGCGCTGCAGGCTTTTGACGGAATACAAAACCTTTTTCTTAAATCAAATGAATGTATAGTTTCAAATTTTAGAATTGACTCTTCCCTCAGTGGTACTGCAACACAAATTTTTAAATGTTATGCAATGTAACTTATGTTTACATTTTATATCTAGATTTTTAATATGCTACAAAAAGTTAATTGTGGGTGATGTTAATTGGATGTGAAGTACCCAGCTCTTGACAATTATGCAAATTTCCGTGGTGGATGATGTCAGAGTGTATCTGCTTTTCCATCTGCGTACATTCATCACATTTGACTTGGGGATATTTCATAGGTGATTGATTTCCTGACATATGACAGATATGGATTTGGGTAATAATAAAATCCCCCCCCCCCCCCCCAATAATTATAAGGGTCAGGAGAATGGCGACATGTTGGTAATAAATTTAGCAGGAGGGCTGACGTGTCATGGAAAATGGTAATAATGTAATGAAGAACTGTCACAGTAATCAGAATTATTCATGCCGTGTTAAACGAATCAACGAATATTGGCTGATTGAGAAACTGATCAAAAATGTGATTTGTTTGTGAAAATTGGAGATTAATCTGGATACTTTAAGAATGTAGACGAGAGGTATGAAGACAAAATCCTTATCCTTTCTAGGAAGAGTCTCCACACAAATTTGCACAACAGACGATGGTGCATCACAATACAACAGCTTTGCACACCCAAAATAATACTATCCATTTTTATAAGTCTCTTTCCTGGGTAGCGTTTTGTTGTACTGGCTGTGTATGATAACAATAAAGGCATTCTATTCTTCTATAAATTTAATAATGTCTAATATTCCCACCATTGACCATACTGGTATTGATCTGAGTTTCTAACAGAATGTAAATGCAACCACATGGATTTACATGATTGTCAGCTTTCGGAGGGAAACTGTGAAGAATATAAAATAATCAAACAATCAAAACAATGGGACAGCCGCCAGGCTGCAATCTGATGAGAATTATGCTCTTTAATAACATGTTTCCTATCAATCTTGTATTAAGGAATCAGGTCGGAATGAGAATTTGTTGCGAGAATCTTGTGAGAATATCATAAGATCATTGCAGCGATTAGAAATATTATTAAAAATATATTAATAAATCTTTGGCAAAAATTCAATTCAATTTTTATATAGCGCCTTTCACAGCAGAGTCACTTCACATGGGTGTGATTTGATACATCATGAAATCATTAAAACAGAATAATACAAAAAGAGAAAGAAAGAAAAAAAGAAGGAAAGAAAGAAAAGACAATGGAAGAGAGGTACCAATAATTCCCAAGTACCTTGTGGGGGTCAACTGGCTGCCCAACCCCCCCGGGACATGCTAACATTACAGAATAAAAATGAATACCAAACAATACATAGTGATCAAAATTGAATCTGCTGTTAGTAATATATCTGGAGAATATGAGCTTTATGCAGCCGCCTACTTCACGGCCAACACAGCATCTCCAAGCTCACAGCATCTCCAAGCTAAAGTTCCCTGCATCACACTTAAGTCACAGAAAGCAATCTCACTGTTTTAGCGGAGGTGCTGAATCACAGAGAAGCGTCCAGGCAGAGCTGCCCCTGAGACCTTCCACGGTGTAAACACATCAGGGAGTTAAACTGGGGTGTTATTTTACAACTCAAAGGGCAATGAGGAAGCAACAGATTAAAATATAGGAAAGGTCATTATACTCTTCAGACCCTGAAAAAGTGATAGCGAATTTTTAAAATGTTAAGGACAGACAACAGCATGGAGAGCATAACGAAACCACAAAGGCCGGTATTATTAAAGTATAATTAAGGATGAGATATGTATTTTTACTGTGACCTCAATGTTAAACCAACATGTCTGACCGATTTTTTTTTTCTTACTAGTGATTCGTCTAGACAGATTTAACTCACTGTAAACTAAAATATGCAAATTAACAGTAGAGATGTAACCGTGTTTCGTATTTGACATGCCTATTACCTAATCATGCAAATGACCTGAATGACATATAGCCCAAACTACCGTGATATCCATGCGTAGGTTGCAGAACACAAAATCTTAATTACAGTTTGTTCTCACGCTCTTGAAAAATATTAACAAAATATAATGTGTAAAATAAGATTCACGCCGAGCTATATTTTTTGCTCAAATATGGACCACTACAAAAAATATTAATAATACACTGGCATCAACCATGATGGCAGCAATTATTGTAGCTGAAAAAAAATTAAGCGTCAAAATATTCATATTGACAGCTGATGTTTCGTACATGTCTGTGTTCCTGGATTGGTATTTTACATTTTGCCGGGGATCTACTGATGGAAATAACTCTACGGAGAAGAATGGGCACATCTTTGTTATTCCCCATTTGCGGCATTTTTTATTATAGTACACATCACAAATGCTCAGGTACTGAGATTAATATGGCTAGCTCAGAGCGCCCACTATGCGATCACTCAGCCACTTACTGCTAGATTCTGATGTATGTTTGGAGTCGCAGTCTTGCTGGAAGGTCCAGTCGTGGGCGAATTATAGTACTTTAACCGCAGGTAACCTGTTGCGAATCCTAGAAAAATGTGCCCTGACTACAGCGGGAACAAAAGTGAAATAGAAAATTAGTAATGAATTTAAAAAAAAGTTTTAGTCGGTATGTTGTGGTTTTACCGATATTTGAGCTAAGCTGGAATACAGCGAAAGGCGTCAGAGATTCTTTCTGCTAATTGGCCTCTGTGCTGCAGGCTCCCGCTTGAACAGAGAAACCCGAGATCGGAGAATGAAAAAGAGGGAATGAAGCCCAAGATCGGAGAATGAAAAAGAGGGAATGGAAGATTAAGATGGAAGGGCAGAAAAGCGAGTGCAGTGGACAGCTGAGCTGCTTGCAGCAAGGCTACTGGCTTGTCTGAATTTCCCAGAGGGATGGCATTTCCGTTATGGTTTTTACATATGAAATTGTTTTTATTTCTCCCTCAGTTATGTGTGCCTTTTCGATGATTGCACCAATCAGCGGCAGAGCTTTGGAAGCCGGCCACGTTTATTGTAATTTACGACCAACTGTTACATTCTTTTCCACCAGTATATAGGCCTACACCTGGATGTTTCGCCGGAGAGTTATGAATGTATTGCATAAACTCGCAGACCACAGGAAACATCTGTCCGTCCATTTTCCATATCCATACTGCAGGGCACCATTCCTATGCAGGGATGCGGGGGTCCGGAGTCTATCATGGAAACAATGCGTGCGAGGCAGGGAATAACCCAGGATGGGGCACCAACCCATCACAGTACCACAGGAAGCAACACCCCAGAAAAGGGAATTGATAGCAGAATGTGAGCGACATGCTAAATAAAAGGGGATTCGAACATCCGACGTACGCACAACTCCTACTTACAAATGGACATGCAACATATTATATTAAAAATTCGGGTTACAGCACAGTTACGTATGTCGTTACTTTTAATGCTACTGTATTATTTTTATTATTACGATGCACTATCATTATTAATCTGATTTAACCACAAATTGGGGGAGTGACTGCACCCACAAAGACAGCAGGGGCTACATACTGTATTATATAATCACAGGTTGATTGCGTGTGCAGCTGAAATAACACCATGTTGAGAAGGGACTATAGGCTCCCTGCACGATCCCGGCGGACTGCATCCTCAAACTGACGGCTGATGAAAATCGATTGGAGGATAAACGGTCAGACTTTATTTCATTGGTGCAGGACGCATTAACTGCTAGTGCATGCATTTTATAATCAGTAATTAATGTAGAAGTCATGGATGATATCCCACCCCTGCACCAGGGAAGCATTATAGCATTAATTATAGAGTTCATCCGAAACACGGTGACAGTAAGGATTCTGCGAGGCACAAGGGCCGGTCCGTAGCAGGGCACTCACACTACAGGCGATTTAGAGACGTCAAACAGCCTGACAACCTGCTCATGGACAGAAGGACGACGCCAGTGTGTTTGGAAGCAAACACTGGCGCATGGAGAACATGCAGACTCCACACATGACCCCCCCACCCCAAGCCCTCTGCGCCTCCATGCTGTTCTCGATCGGTTTATTTCAGTCCTAACAATTAAAAGGATCTGATCTAGACTAACTCAGTCATATCAGGCACGTGCAGGGCGAGGAATCACGCTAAATGTACTGAATCGACCCCCCTCCGGTCCGCAAAATGTACCCTAACTCACCCCCTACCATTTAAGCACCCACATATTTTTCATTTGAAAAGCTGAAAATATCACTGAAATAAAGCTTTGCATATTCAAACAAACAAGAACATTATCTACGTACTCTAGCAGGTTTGATTCATTTTTGTATCCATTGTGAGCAAAAGGCCCCATCTGAGAGCAGTTATAGATACAGACAGAGCTATTCGTAAGCGCACCTGCGGAGCGCGTCCCATCGCTGCCAGAGGCTTCGGGGGGGGGGATCAATCCTCCGCGCAGCCAACGGCAGGAGCTGCGCTCGATCTGCTAACCCCAGAGCTACAAATAGATATTTTCACGCGATTGTAACAGTACCCGTTTATTAATAAAAAAAACACAGCACTCACGTATAGACGAAACAATTGCTGAGCGATCGTTTATCGTTTGACTTTTTTTTTTTTTCGAGCGCCACTCCAACCACATCTTTCACAAATAATTACGACTGTCGGGACTGTTACATCACAGCTGGAACTCAATCAACAGCTCAATTAAAGTTAAAAGCAGAGCTGGAAAGCGGAGTGGCGCCCACCTCGGGTCCTCGGGACCGCAATCGGGAAAAGCGCGATCCGCTAAATAAAACTGGGCACCGCAGACAGCGCGGATGGTGATTGTTTCAGACACGTGCTGACTGTGTCAGTGATGCCCTCTATGCTTAAGTACAATCAGAAATATATACATACAGGGATACGCATAAATAGTCCTACATTTGGTTTAGTATGCAACACTGAACAAAGAGGACACATATTGTATTTAAATGGAAATTTAAAGCATTATTTTTACAATGCTTGAAAATTCTTTAATTTAAATGGAAAAGGTTGACCTTGGCCCTGTACCCGATAAATTATAAAAATGGATAGGTAAAAATAAATATTCCATTTGGCAAAAGCTTTTGGCATAATATGATTACGAAATAGGACGTTTGCTGCTTGCATATGCGGTACACATCCAAACATCTGGTGACTTCTATGTTTAATCTGAGGTTAATTTTAACTGAGAGGAAAACATCATATTTGTTTGTTATGAAACCCATTCCACCCCCCCGCTGAGCAAGCATATAATTTAATCCCGAAATTCCCGCTCCAAAAATGCGGGGAAAACGCAGGAATCACCTACGGCTGAGCGTGTTTCTGCTTAGTGGACTGGTTTGGGGAGCTATTAGACCTGGGATATATGTAATAAATCTCAGATACATTAAAGCAGAGCAGGATTTGGAAAGTTCATGCAACTCTCAGCACGTTTATGTTCCCACATCGGCGTGACGTTTGGTGGCGAGCGGACGGGATGATGGACAGGGGGCGGCATTTCTTAGTCGGCTTTCCTTATGTCTGTAAGTAACAGACATCAATGTCCGATCAACGGGCCCGCAAAATGCATCCGAACGAGGTAGTGGGCGGCGTATTCGTGTGCACTAGTTTGCATATGAAAAACACAGACACAACTATTTGTTTTAGTAAACACGGACATAATTAGGGGTTTTATTAATAAAGTTTTATTAGTTTGCATTAAATTATTTGTAGATCATTTTTCCCGCGACTGTTCTTCGCCTTATTTTTAATGATGGACATTTTGATCAAAATGGTTTTTTTTTTTTAACCATGGACATGGCACTTGGAAAAGTGACACGCCCAATCTCTTCAGGGTGGAGCAAGGTGGAGTAGTGGGCGTGCCGAAAGGCGAATGGGCGTGCCCAAAGGCGAGTTGGCGTGTCCAGAAGTTTGTGGGCGTGGCGAAGTGGGTGGAACCACTCATGTAATTTCCTTTGCGCTTTCTGGATGTACGGCAGTAAGTGTAAATCAGCACAGGAAATTTCTTGCATTATATTAACAAATATAATTTAATTACAGATATGTTACCTGACCTATATAATAGTAACAGATACTTGATATTAACCCCCATAGGGAAATGATCTCTTGTTCACCAAACGGTTATTGACGGCATTTTCGGGCAATACAAAGAGGCCTCTCGCACACGCCCACCGTTGGATACGCCCTGCAGACTCTCGTCTTCCATTTTGTGGTCCATGGGCCAATCATAATAACGGTACACTGAAATGATGCAAGGATACAGATATTCCTGGCGGTGACCAAAAGAAAAAGAAAAGAAACCTCAAAAAAAAAAAACAAGAAAAAGGAGATACAAGAGTATGTTTGAAGTACCACTTTGAGAGGAGAACACAAACCAGGGATTTGCATGCAGCTCTTTTACTTTATATAGGTCGTTTTCTGTCAGATGAGAAACATGAGAGCAACATCAACACATTTAATCCGTGGAAGAAACATGAAGGATTTTTGGCTACTTGGCTACTTTTACCACATGACAAAAATGATAACCAAAAATGATAACCATGGCGACTATCCCTATCTCAGTCCCAGGTGTATTTGACAGAGGTTACACAGGACGATCAGTCAAGTCACCGTGGACTCCTGCTTCCAACGAAAGCCTCACCCCAGGCTGTAATATACGGTATTTCCTTCCCCTGCTAATATCTGCAATGTGCCCGCGCAAGATCAACCAGCACATCTGTGAGATTGGACTGGCCTCAAGAGACAGATTGAGTCTGGCCATTGTTAAAAAAAAAACAAAAAAAAAACACAGTTTCCCATCTGTCACACGGCACACAAAGACTCGAGGCGGTCCGAGCCGGTGGCTAAGCACACAGCTAATCAGATTTAGATTTATTGATGACTGGCAAATTGGACAGGAGTTAAAAGGAATTATTATCATTAGTGTAGTATTATTAGTACTGCGTTCAATGAAGTCCTGTGGCCGGGCTGTTGATGAAAGGGAGCAGAGACTCTTCCTAGTCATCAAACATCATGGTAGCAATTCTGTTGAAGCCTCGGAGACAGGGGATGACACACTTTCGCTATGGCGGAGAGCGACCGTGTCACGTGATGAGAGGGCAGGAGGAGTGACCCCGACCTTCATAACCCAGACCGCGGTCGCGTTCATCATCTCCAGGTACCAGAGTCTCCTCATTGCCCATGGGGGACCACGCCTGACCCCCTAACCTTTAAAACGGGCAGGTCATTCGCGCCCAAACACAGTCACAGCACTGCAGAGTAACAGAGTAACAGTGTTAAGGAGTGCTAGATGGAGGGTGTCGTAGTAAACCAGCGTTATACTTCACTATACTGCTATACACCCCACTACAGCAAGCGGATCATTCACTATGCAAGACCATGGTTACTGTCTTCAGAACAGTGAAGAAAGCCAGGACTCAGTAGGGGTATATGAAGGGGGGAACTCAGTTGGGAACTGGATGGTGGAGGAAGTTCTGGCCCAGATAGTGGAGGGCTCTGGTGTGCAGGCAATGAGCTGCAAGCTGCGTAGGTGCCTAACAAACGTTGAACTCCGCTCCAGCCTCACGTAACCTTCGGCGGCACCTACCATAGCACGAGTGATTCCACAGGAGATGGCCTGATTTGTGGGTGGTTTTCAGGGCCTGTTACAAAGCTAGGGGCTGTGGTCTACAGTAGTGGATACTCTACCAAAGGCTCTTTGGTCATGGTCATTAGCTTGTGGTCTATATGGGTTACAGTCATCCTCAAAACAATGCCTGGGAGTATGGCATCTGTGACATTGATAGAAGAATCTCTGAGAGATGGTGGACTGTAGAAAACGAGAGCTTCTTTGGTGGGTGGTCAATCCCGAAGGGGGGGGAGTTAGTTATTTCATCTGCTTCCACCAGGGGGTTGGTACCTGATGTCCAGCAACGTGGCTCAGAAAAGACCTACGATCATTGCAAGGTCATGGCACTGACTGTCGAACGGTGCTTTGGTCTCCTAGACAACCTGCTTTCGTTCGTGCGGGGAATCTGCATGTTTGGCAGCTGAGTGAGCTCTTCTCACAATCAACCTACGGATCTATGCTCTGACCGCTCGCTGCTTTCATGTACTCCGCTTGATTCTTTAGCGGCTACTCTGTGCTTCTACTGTCATATTTTCAGGATGCATCCCAGATATGTGCACTGGACTAAATGGGGATGCTCTCACGGGTGGAAACATTTCCAAAACCTTGCCAAACATTTAGAAGAATTTGGGCTAGACTCAGATAAGACAATAAGAGGTGGGGAGTTCAGGTCCAGTAAGTAAATATCCAGACCGAGATTTTGTTTCAACCAACCAGTTGAGTATAAAGAGTCACAGTCACTCAGATGGTTGGTTGAAACAAAATCTTGGCCAGGATTTTTACTTTCTGGACCTGAACTATTCACCTCTGTAATCATATTTACCCTCAGCAGTCATACCAAATGGAATGTGCCAGTCTGATGACCCAACTATGGTTTTTGTGGACCATTAATAGGAAGAGTGTATTGTTGTACTGTTTCAGGAGGTGAGGCAGAAACCTGACTAACTTACTCTGGATGTTCTTCCCAAGAACGTTCATATAATGCTACTTCACTCCATAGTGGTGAAGTACAGAGTTCATCCCTATTCTAGCTTGGTCTTGCTATTAGAACAACATGTTCTTCCTTTTAAAATCTCCATCCATCCATCCATCCATCCATCCATCATCCTTCATCAATTGCTTTTCCGGCTCGGGATCTTTAAAATCTCCATTTAGTCCCAAATCTGACTGAAGGAATTTAAATTTGTCTGCATGACGTCTTGGGCCTCTGTGACAATCCTGGCAGCTGCGGTGATGGCTTTCACGGAGGAGACCGAAGGCCTGCTTTCAGACTTGCGCCACTGACATTATTTTAGAATCACAGACGTGCAAATGATGTAAACTTAAAAAAAAAAAAACGAAGAGAACAAAACGGCTATAAATGCACTAAAATCAACATGAGATGCTCCTGTCATCTTCCAGGACCTTGCAGAGGTTCTTGTTATGGTGCCCACTGTGCAGAGCATGTGTGTTTGTGTACAAGTGAGACTGCATGTCAGCCATAAACAGAAAGCCAGCTCTGCATCGGCGCAGGCAGGCGTTCTGGGTCTTGCCAAATGCCTGACACTTTCATCTATCTGTATTCAAAGCACGTCATTGTGATTGTGTTACTCCCAAATTATGACTCCTTCCCGAGGTTTTTTTTTTAATTATTTATTTGGATTATATGTTTGCTAATCAAATATGTGCATTTGTTTTGCTTAATGGATATTTTACAGAAAACAGCTGCCAATTTGGTTAATTGATTTATTATTCCAAGGTTTAAATATTCATATTTACGTACCGTCTGCGTACTGTTTATATTTTTTTTACCCCGCTGCTGAAAAAGTTCTCGCGAGTGAATATGGGACCCCCTCCTGCCAACACACTGAATGCGATGATGAAGATGCAGGGGGAGCACAGATGGGACAGAGGAGCAAAACTCTAATTACATTTGAAGCGCTGTGACATAATATATGCTTATTAAAACATCTTGCTAAAAAGGTGAGACCTGAAACACCAGTGCAATTAGCAAGTCTCCACGCCCGCTGAACTTGTAGCCGATTAATTACACCTGACACACACGTGCGCATGTGCAAATTTAGCGGCAACTTAACAATGGAGTTGAAGAACAGAAATGCTGAATTTAAATCTAAGCAATGACTACTTTTCAATTCAAGAAGGGGGAGGGGGTACAGGTACTGGGGTACAGGAGGTACAGGTACAGGGGGTACAGGAGGTACAGGTACTGGGGTACAGGAGGTACAGGTACAGGGGGTACAGGAGGTACAGGTACAGGGAGTACAGGTACTGGGGTACAGGAGGTACAGGTACAGGGGGTACAAGAGGTACAGGTATAGGGGGTTCAGGTACTGGGCGGCACAGTACCGAGCGATACAGTTAGGTACAGGTACTGGGGTACAGGAGGTACAGGTACAGGGGGTACAGGAGGTACAGGTACTGGGCGGCACAGTACCGAGCGATACAGTTAGGTACAGGTACTGGGCGGCACAGTACCGAGCGATACAGTTAGGTACAGGTACTGGGGTACAGGAGGTACAGGTACTGGGGTACAGGAGGTACAGTTACAGGGGGTACAGGTACTGGGCGGCACAGTACCGAGCGATACAG
>JABFEB020000047.1:6064805-6084558 GCA_019775895.2 Stomatorhinus ivindoensis
CCCCCCCCCCCCCCCCCCCCCCCCCCCCCCCCCCCCCCCCCCCCCCCCCCCCCCCCCAGACTCTATCCCAGAGGCTACGGCCACAAAGCAGGTAATAACCCAGGATGGGGCGCCGACCCATCACAGGCACACTCACACATGCACACCTACGGGGCAGTTTGGTAACTCCAATTAACCTCAGCATGTCTTTGGACTGTGGGAAGAAACCAAAGGATCCAGAGGAAACTCCACGACGACACGGGGAGAATATGCAAACTCCACATGCAGAGCCATGGCAGAGACTCAAACCAAGGTGGAAGTGGTGTGAGGCAACACTACAAGCCAAGGCACCAGTGCGTCACCAGACTTTATGCGTATTAGTGTAATTTAACGTGTACTGTGCTCTAAAGGAGCCTTCAGGACGAATGTTATACTTGCGCATAACGAACATAAAAGAATCCTTAGATGTTTTTTGGACTTGTGACGAAAACTATATGAATCGGCAAAATTTTGGACTCAAAATGATGCGTCAAATTTATTCCGGAGATGCACACGAACTTCTATCAGTAACTTGCTCACGTTTGATTTTGCTCATCCAAAGTGCAAATCCGGGACAGACGACCAATCAGGTTTTATTAGGAAACACAAAGCTTAGCCACAGAAATATAAGCCCGGTGCTTTCAAAATGAACAGAAACTCTCTCTCTCTCTCTCTCCCTCCCTCTCTCTCACACACACACACACACACACACACACTCGCGGGAAAATGGCAGCGCACCTGCTGCGGCTGCAGAGACTCGTGAGGCGTCCTCCATCACTGTCCGATTTGGCTCCGCTTCTACGCCCTTTTTCAAGGACAAGCTACAAGGTTTTTTTTGGGTTTTGCTGAGAAGGCTATTGGCTGTAGTCCCCTCTCCAGAACTCCAGAGTAAGGAAGTCTGCTGGCAGGCCTGCCTCTACCCAGGACTCAACCTGCTCCAAAGACTCACTTCCAGAAAAAAATGTAGATCAAGCAAAATCACATGCTACATAGTAACTCCTGTACCAGAATCATTCTGCTTCTTCAAGCACCATAGATTCATTACAGTCCCTCTGCGACTCCATAATCCTGCAAGTCAATTGTTCTAACATGAACTACAGTATACTTGAGAGTATACTAGATGTATAATTTCTCAGTATGCATGTTCTACTTTACAGTAAGCCAGTTCTGAGAGCCATCTATGGTATCGTGAGTGTCATGTTGTGCAGTGTCACTATCAGTATATGTTCAGCTCTCTTGTTTTGTTTTTATTAAACGTGACCATATGAATTGCCGCAAGTATAATGCACTTTGCAGTTGATTTCCATTCAAAATATCCATACTGACCATTTCCATCTGAAGGTCTCTGCTGCTGAAGTTCATGATCAAAACATACCTGAAAGGACATTTAAGCTCATCTTAAGCTTGTGAAAGACCACCTGGATAATCTAGGATTTTTTTAGCTACCTTATCTCAGCTCTCAGACATGACTGCTAGCGAGTCATGCTCCGTATATGGATGCCCAATACCTGGGGAAACATCTCAGTACTCTGTAGACCAGGGTTATTCAAATCACGCTCCTCAAGGGCAGTTCTGCTGGTTTTCCAGCCTTCCTTTACCTGGGAACCAGGTGTGAAGCCTCTGACCAATCAGAATCAGTAATTATTATACTAACTACCTGGGAGAACTGAAAACACGGCCTGGATTTGGAATCGAGGGCCAGGTCTTCTGCTTTAGAGCTGAAGTTAAATCGTACCATGACGGTCATGCTAAACACTCTAGCAAGCCTACCACAGACTAAATCAAAAAGAAGACATGATGTTTTGACGAGTCAAAACCCAAAACTCAAGCCAATTTAAATGCTGTGGCAGGACTTGAACTGAACCCTGCATGCAAGACTGGGGGACGAAATGTGAAGCAGTTAAAGCAGTTATGTAAGAAAAGAAAATGCGAGAGACTGTGAGGTATGTATTTAAAGGTCCGTTCAATTGCGCACAATATGGTCTGAGTTTCACTTACGTTAATACATGCTTGCATAACTGAACATGAATATAACATTCTTCAAAAGTCTAAGGCATGACGATTAAATGATCTTTATGTTGGTGTAAAACTATGATAATGTCTGTCAAGGTGTCTTTCCTTAGCCATTTCAAAACCTAGAATTAAAATTCATTAATTAATTGAGCAGGTGGTAAAATTTAACAAATACATGGACCGGCTGAGGTGCCCCTGAGGAGAGGTTTGGGAACTGAAGCGCTGTTCATCTAGCCAGCCAACTAGATATCTACTTTTTGGAGAACAGAAGAAATCTTGTTTATTTTATTATTCTGCTGTTAACTTTCATATATTCTAATGTTAAATGCATTCTTTTTTGAGCAAATATACACTTAGTATCCAGATAAATAGCTTTAAACATTTTCATGTGCCCGCTGTTCAGCTTATCGTCACTAAGCTATTTTGCGTAAAAGTCTCACGTGCTTTCAAATAACAATCCATGCAGCTCCACTTTCCCCGAGGAGCGATTTGGGGGAGGGAGAGTTTGGGAAATGTGCGAGAGAGACTCATCTAATGATGAGATTTGCCTGGGGAGATGGAGTGAGCGCCCCCCCCAGGCCTAGCATGTGCAGTGAACCAACACAAATGGTGGGGGGGGGAGAAAAAAAAATCTCATGAAGTAGGGACGAGGGATGCGTCCGCCAAGTATTTTTGGCCTAGCCATGCGAGGCACCTGTCACGCGAGTTCTCCATGGGGAGGTTAAGTTTGCAGCTAACACAATGGTGAACGGCATGTAGGAGAATTACCACAGAGCGCCAAATATGGCGGTTGGCACCACAGCAAAGGCAAATAGGGGCTACAAGAATCAGCCAACTCAGGAGTCGACGCTGCGAGAAAAATGTAAAATGTAGTGCAAAAAAAAAAAACCCACTACAACAAAATCAAAAAAGAGAAAAGTTCAAGACCGATGGCTACAGAAAATGAAGTAAGGCTTGGTGGAAACGTGTTTTATTTATGTTTCTTCTGGTTGACTGGCCAGGTTTATGTAAAGATCATAGCCATTGCGTATTTAACATAAAGTCAATAAATATGAAAGGAAACTGCGGATAAAGAAGGAAAACTGGTTATTGTATTAGTTTTCTGATAATGAATTTTTTTTTTGCAAATTGCTTTTAATAATTTTACTTTGGGAAAGGCATATTTTACTTTTGAAGCATATTTAAAACTGAAAATTACTATTACTGTATTATCTTCATTTACAACACAGAATTTTGCTTATAACTCTTATTTTGCCGCATAAATCTTTAAATTCTTTAGCCACTTTAGTGACTGCCCACAATAAATAATTTTTAGAAATAAAATCTCCAAGGATATACCATAAAGTCTAGAATGGCAACTCCTCTGTTCAGTACAAACACCACATGGACACATTTTAATTGCCTGACCACACAGCAAAACTATATTAACAACCAAACAAGCAAATCCAAAGAAAATAAATAATGTCTGTCCATCATTTTCCGCAATGAACGTTGCGTGAGGATGTTTGGATGACCGGATGCACTTCTCGATTGAAGGGAAATCACCTCTGCGTGACAGGCCGCAGAGATTGCCTTTTGGGGGGTGTCAAGGATGAGGTCAAAGACATCATTCAGCATGGGTGGGGGAGGGGGGTGTGTGTGTCCCCAGTGATTCTCATTTTATTTTCGCTCAGTTCCAGCGGAGTTTTAAAGATCTTTCAAAAGCAGAAAGTCCAGCAAATAAGAAGCCATTTATATATTGTGAACAACAGTGACACATAAAAGGAGACTAAACTACTATCCATTATACCTAAAATGCGGAAGAATGAAATTACCCAAACATGCTATTAAATATACAGTCGCATACTATGGGGGGATTATACTTTTATTAACTATAAAATGACACATAGTGGGTATACTGCAAATAAAAGTGACAATAACTGTATCATTTATATGATTTCACAAAATAAGAAACATTTATAATACTAATACATATAAAAAAATAATTTAAAAAAAAGTCACAAATACACAAATCCCACGTGCCACAAAACATCTAGAGTATCAATTGCAGAAAGTACACGTTAAAACCGTAGATTACTTTAATCAATAAAACCACTGATCAGTGTATATAAAGATTAATTCTTTTATTTGTATACACACATGGAAGAGCAGTATTTAAGATCTCACCTCACGGGAGTATTACTTACACAAAAATTTCTGAGGGCAGAAAGAAAAATGATGTTCCAGAGAGATAACCAATCAGATCTTGGCCAGATGTCGGATATTACCAATCAGAAGTTTTGGTCCCGCCTACTCTAGTTGCTTGGGCCTGTCTCCTCTACAATTTGATTGGTTATCTCCCTCAACCAATCATTTTTCATTCTGCCCTCAGAACATTTTGCCCTCGAAACAGGATGAGGCAAATGCTTCCCGGGTCTGCAGGACTTCCAGTCGGCACAGAGATAAAAATTATATACATATATATTGTTAAATAACCTAGCAGGTGGGGTTGAATCTGCACTAAATGGGCCAATGTCTGCACTTCCCCGCACAGCAAGCAGCTCAGACTGTGACACATTAGCAGTGCTCTGTCCCATCAGGCACAAAGTAAGCCTCTCTCTTATGCTGCCCTGTGTTCATGGTCCAATCAGTCCACCACCAGTGCGGTCTCTAATACCATGTTCATTACTACTAATTGCTACTAACAAAATCTACCAGTTGGAAATATCCATTTTCACCATCTATGCATAAGTATGCATTTAAACGTTTGTACTTTTCTATTGCTGGTGTCCACCAGACCTTTAATTACGTATAACTTGGAGTATGGGAGTCGGTATGAATCTGGGCTGTTTTTCCTCGCACAGAAATGGCATTTAGCATGCACCCGGGGTATCGTCTGTAATGCCTCACACGTGTGGACAGCCCATCGCTTCAAGTGAATGTCAACAGGAACAGACTGTAAATCTCCAGTGTAAATAAAGCAGATGTATATTTATGTATATGATATTCTGCCCCGAAAGCCACTCCCAGATCTATTTCAGGAACAGCATGGAAACATGACAGGAAATCAACACTGCTATGTCTCTCCATCTGTAATAGATCCCAGCCAGCTCTCCGTCCATAAACCTCGATTTTATGATGTGCCGCCATTGTAATATTTCTCTGTTTGTAGCGGCCATGTCTAAGTAAGCACTCTGTTAAGTTAATTTGCTGCCGACATATTTACGTCGGGGGGAAAAATGCAATTGAACTGGGCCGGTCTCACATGCGTGGCAACCTAGTTAGTGACTTGCTCTGTTCTCCAGTCTGTCTGAATTAGTCACAGTGGGCATTGTTAGACGTGTAAAGGTACTAGAAAGAAAGAGAGGTCACAATTAGTGGGCAGGATGGTGCATCTATGGGATGTCTTGCACCTGAGCGTCTGGGGGATTGGTTCCTGCCCCCTGCTCTGCGCGGTGTCCCTCGCACTTCTGCAGGTTTCCAAAAGCATATGCTTGGATGAATTTGTGTCTCTAAATTGAACATCGCATATTTGAGCGCGTGCCCTGCGATGGACCGGCATCCAATCCGGGCTTCATCTCCTGTCTCGCCTCCTGGGTCGGGTGCGGCGCAGTTATGGTGTCCGGGTAGATGGATGGCGACAATTACAAGGTCTCGGTGAAGATTCCAGGGCCGAGTTGGATTTCACACATAGCTGTGTTTCACCTGCCATCTTCTGGGCCAGGTCTACTGGCATGTCTAGCTACGTTTCACAGTTTCGCTGGGGCCTTCGAAAGACCTACAGGAGAATGTATGGAACAAAGGATCATGTCATGCGTTTTAGCAAAAACCTGAAGCTCCACGGAAGAGAGAAATATACAGAGACAGAGACACAGATGTAAGAAAAAAAAAAAGGGTGGAAATCGGTCGCGGTCGACTCATCCGGGATGCATGTTCAGCTGCATCAATTTAACTGTCGTGTTTTAGAATGTTTCTGTCAGCTGGGCATTCCCTATTGTCCCTCAAGTTCTTCTAAGTAATTCGCTGAGAAAAAAATCCTCTGCTCTATACAGAAATCAAAATGTCTGGTTTGACAGAGCTGGGCCACTTTAACCACTCCTGTAAGAGTCATTTGTCTTCATGATGGAACTCCTAGTGTTTTTCTACACTTTGGCATTGAAATCCCCCCCCCAAAGCACATTCAAACTGCTCGTCAAGACATTTTTCCTATAATATAACGTTCAGATGAGTGATTAGTGCGCACGTAATGTATTTTAGCAAGACCGGCTACTTAAGTCTTTAATACTGAATCGATCAATTAATCCATCGATCGCTCGATCATTTTTAATGGAGTAGCTGTTCCGGAGGCGATCGAAAAATAGAAAAAAAAGCCAATACTGTATGTGGAAAACTGAAAAATATTTGATCCCTTCAGCAATAAAGCAGAGAGATAAAATGTCTTTAAATGTATAAATCACTGATCTAAAGTCCAGTGGGATACAAAGTCATTTGATCCAGTTTTGTCATCCGGTAGGGGGCTGGCTGACCTTTTTTCTGGAAATTACTGAAAGATGAGCATCTGAGCAGTGCTGTTACCGGCGTGGCCACATGGCGGTGATTACACGCAATGTTAGCATGACAGTCTGACTGCTGAGCCCACCAGCAGCGCTACAATAAGGACCTATCAGTGGCTGTACACCTTCATCTACACGGCGTAAAATACAGACTTAAAGACGTGCCGATTCCAAACAAGTGCAGGTAGATTATTCCATAAAAGATGAGCCCTACACGTGACACATCTCCCCTGCCTTTGAACTCAATTCTTGGTAGCAGATAGAAAAAAGTAATCAAGAAGGAATGTGCGGGACAAAAAAAAAAAAAAAAAATCACCAAGATACATCGGTAACATTTAGTCCTTTAAAGTCAAGAAGTAGTAATTTATATTCAGTTCAACATTCGGCGGGAAGAAAATGTAGGGCAGAGTGTCTAATAAGAATTCTGCACCACTTGGAGAGTTCAGGGAGGAATTTGAAGAGGTAGAAAGCAGAGTATTATGACGATCTAATCTTAAAATAATGAATGCACGGGGCAGCATTCTGGAATCATTCACACCGACTTCTACAGGATTCTACCTCTGAAAGAAAAGACGGTGCTGATATATCGGCAATGTCATGCTTGCTAATAACATCCCCGAGAGATAGCGGACGCGGCACAGCCCGGAGTGAGCCCCGTGGTGCTTCGTACCTGGCCACTGAATATTTTATAGATTAATCACTTACTCTAATAAATTGATAGCACCCTGATAGCGATGGCCGGAGAGCCCGCAGTCTGCTAAAAGCCCAGGCGTCTTGATCCATTTCATAAAACATGGGCGAGATATCACATCGACGGTGGAATTTCAATTCAGGGGCAGGATAAGACAGGCAAATAAATGCCAACGGTATGGAGAAGGCAGCGGCTCGTTCTGTGGCTGGTTATTTAACCAAATACAGGCAGGCAGGTATGGTTATGGTCTCACCGCTTTCTGCCAACAGATCTGATATGAGGCAACGTGTTTAAGATCGGCCTATCAGCGGATTAAGCTTCTGGAGTAGAACTTTGATTACAGATATCTTAGAAGACTCGAGTAAGATAAAGATAAATGTGGATTCGCCGATTTCGGGCAGAAGGTCCTTCATTAGCATTGTTGATATAGGATCAAGTAAACAAGCGGATGATTTAGAGCTTGGAACTAATTTAGTCAAATTGCCCTGAGTAATAAGTGCAAACAGCTCAATTCAATATGTGCAACAGCGATATCAACAGTAGATTTATCACTGACCTGCTGGTTTCTGTTACAGCTTGGCGACAGGTTTTGGATGTTCTCCTCGATCTTCAGAATTTAACCTTCAGGAATGTTACCGCTGCCATTCTGCCAGATGACAGGTGCGCCTGTCCATGTTGCATGAAGCTCTCTCAGTTCAATGACTTAATTAAACAGAAACCGGGCCATTTTTATTCCCATCATTATAAGTACACTGGATTCAAGAGCAAATTCTTATGGCTTATGGTAGTTCTTTTCGGGCTTGATGATATGTGCGCGATTAGCAGAAGACTTTTTTTTTGTTTCAGACTTCTAGAAGCCAAGTGTTAGAGGCATAAAATCAAGAGGTGGGGGCGGAATGCAACAAAAGTCATCTGATAATTAAACCTTAATCGTCACTACAAAATGCCATTGATTTCATTATTGATATTATCATTGTTGCTGTCGCTATTATTATTATAAAATCGTGCGCGCTATATTAAATTTTGTTCTGCACGATTAATATCGCTGACCAGGCCGCAGAAAGACACAGAGGAGCTAGGAACGTCCTTCTATCTACGGAATGACGGCTCGCATCAATCGGAAAACCAAAGCCAAGGACTTCTGAGCTGCCAGTCAGTCGCAGCGAGAGCCTGAGGACCAGGCGGCTCTTTCCTATGCGGCGCCACGCGGCCCGCAGTGTGACGAGTGACCGACGCCTGGCACAGGTGTCCGAAGGAGGGGCAGACACACAAACTGAGCCCGCTGGGCTTCCTGGCACATATGGGC
Source organism: Stomatorhinus ivindoensis (assembly GCA_019775895.2). NCBI lineage: Eukaryota > Metazoa > Chordata > Actinopteri > Osteoglossiformes > Mormyridae > Stomatorhinus > Stomatorhinus ivindoensis. The sequence goes on from JABFEB020000047.1 coordinate 6,073,366, forward strand.
AGGGGAGACAGGGCAAAGGGGTTGGCAGAGTGTCCGTGCAGAGCATATGGCTCAAGCAAGACTGGAACATTAAAGTGAAATCGTCATTTAATATTAATACTCATTAATACCATTAATATCTGGGAATGGATTACTGGGACTCAGGGTATATAGCTATGGGCTGAATTTATATGCATTAATACGAACTGAGGTGGTATTTCTGGCATAAGGAAACTACCTCACACATGCCGTCTTCTGTGAGCGTCAGCAAGAGCTACACTGTAAATTAAACATGACTGCTTATGTCTCTGCCATTGAATTACTTTTCAAAACACGGCTCGCCGTTTCATGCTGAAGACAGCTACGTTTATTGGACGGGGGTTTCCCCCCCCCATCTTTTGTTCCGTCTTGTTTTCTGCCAATTTGAGTCAAATATCGTTACGTGACGACACAGATAATCGACGGGATTTTAACACAATAATCCTGAAAGAACAGCTGACTCATAGGCTTCTATTTTATCAGCTGGACGACGGACCTCAGAACTTGACGCTGGACGAGACGTCGCCGCTTCAGACGTTTCGCTTGTTCCGTGTAGACGCACGGACCCTTTGCGTGAAACTCACGGGGCCCTAACGGCATGGGGCTTGCCGCAGGTTACGGCCGGTGGTCCCTGCATTGGCCAGGGTGCCGACGGCTAAGCGGGAGCGGCCGCAGTAATGAATCTCCTGCACCTTGCGGAGATCTCCCACACTCCACCGGCCGCCATCGGTCACGTTTCCAAAGGGGCGCGTGATCTCAGCCGTGACCCGAACATCAGATTAGAGACATACATCTCAATAAAAGGCCTGCCAAGAGGTGCAGCCACGTCTCCGCTGCTTCGGCTAAGAATCATTCCCCGTTTCCCACACCGCCCAAGATCTCCGCTCCTTCACTGTCATCAGTGGCGAAACAGATGGTCTCTCCTATATGTACGAACAAACCAAGTGGTATTTGCGGCTATTCCGAAAAGCAAAAAAGACAGATTGTAAAGTATACATTTGCAAAATAAATTTTAAAAAAAACACTAATATTCAATGACAACGACGAATGACAAAAAATACCAAAAAGGTCTGTAGGACTCTTGACCTTTAAAATGAGTAGATCAAGGAAAACTTTTTTTATGAAGCGCAATCAGAGACTTCTTCATTTCCATCATAGCCTGACAGAGATATGCACATGTAACCAACATTGTTCAACTCAAGTTCAAGACCATTCAAGTCCTTGAAACATCCGTCAACATGATTTCTCACTCAACATTGGCGGTTCTGCGATTAGACTGAAAGACATCCTTCACTTGACTGAAAACTAGCACAACACAGAGATATATTTCACGCCTTTAATGGGACAGCATAAAAACCTGAAAGGGAACTGTATAAAGACATGAGACTCCTGCACAAAAACTAAGATTTCCTGTATCACAGGTTGGGATAAACGCATAATTATATCACATGAACAGCGGAAATCTACATTACACGTTTTTAGTTTATTTAATACAGTTTATCTATATAGAGAAAATAAAACGTGATTCTATGAATATACTGCCTAAATACGATCAGAATGGCATTCGGGATATTTTTATTATACCAGAGGAACTTGCAGTATGTGACTGCAGTACATACTTGCATACTACCTATAATTAGTGACATTGATGTAATGCTTTGTGGCAAAAGGCCACTTCCTTTTATTCGTAAAATAAATACTACCTGCACAACAGCCGTACTCAGAAACAGCAGAACCTCCGTGAATATTGTGTCTGAAGGTGAGGGAATTTCAGGAGAGAAATAAGGAGGAGAGCAGAATGTCTGCTTGTAGACACGGCTCCGTAGAAGGTGACCTCCGCGGCTCCGTAGCAGGTGACCTCCGCAGCTTTGCCATTTTAAGATATTCCTTAATACTACCGCCACCAAACAAAATACTCTTTTAAAGAACAAGCTTCTAGTCTGTGTACTGCCTTTTATAATATCTTTTTTAAATATGAAAACTGGCCCTTGTATCTGTAGGGGTCTAAATGTTATATGTTAATATAATTCTCAATAATAAAGGTTCCAAAAAAATAACCTTCTTTATTAACTTCTGAAAGTACCTGACACGGTCCTTGAATGTCACCACCAACTCGTTAAATACATGTTGTGGCATTGAGATTGAGAACATTCTGCCAGCTAAGTACGAGTTCTTCTGCATTGTAGCTATGTATATTCTTACACATAACATCCAGGCGTTGCGATTTACTCCTGCAGACAGGACACGGGCCAATCACATGACGTGGTGACAGCGGAGTTCGGCTGGACCGGCGTCCCATGGAGAACGTCCCCCCCCCCCTCCCCCCGACCCCCTCACGAAATGCACCAGGGTCACTGTTAGCTGGGCTGTAAAAACAGCCATTAAAAATTCATGCCCCGCTGCATTTCCTTTTATTTATTAGATCAGAAGGTGCTTCCATCAAAAGCTGTTTACACTGGTAAAAAGGATATTGTTGTATAAATATACAGTTGTGTTCTTATAATTGAAAATATCCATCTTATAATAAGAATTCAAGGATAAGGAACCAAGGCCTGTTTCCCTCCTGAGAAGCCTAAGTCCCGCCCACCCCGATACGCTGGCCCTGATTTCCCATCATAGTCTTGCTCATGCTGAAGCGAGACGTCTCCACAGCCCCTTAAAAATGCATTTGCCACTTTTATCTTACCTGTTTCGTTTTTCTTGCCCCTTCATTCTACATCATCAGCCAATTACACAGAGGTCAGCCTTAAACAGTGAAAGCTGGTTCTAAATGGAGATTTTTTTAACATAATAGGAAGAAATTCCAAATATTTTTATGGATTTTTGATTAACACAAATGGGTTACAGTGTTTATTATTTAGCATGTAACTAATTACCATCCACTCATCTTCACATGCCATTTTATTGCATTTTTCCATTAAATTAATATTATAATTGCAATAATTGTACATGGACATGAAATGCTGCAAATGTTCAGCGGCTGATTATATCCCAGCTGATAATTTGCTTAATGGACATGCATACAATACAGGAGATGTTAACCCTGAAGACTTCTTGTTATTTTTAAAGCAAATTCTTTCTTTTTAAGGAGTACTTAAGATAAAGCACAACACTACTCGTATTTCATTACACAATTAGACCACACAATGCAACCCTATCCACAATTCACACTACTAACCCTATCCACAATTCACGTAAACATACTAGTACTACTAACGCTAGGATTTTTTTCTTCTGTTTGCAATTTAACTTTCCCTCTTATTTGGATGAGAAACTATTCTCAATCTTCCAGAATGATGGGCTTCCTAATAAAACACCCACTCTTTGCTAAGAAATAAATCTGAGAAAAAATCAGCTTACTGATGTCAAACTATGCAAGGTGTATAATTAAATATAACACAGATAAACACAATAAACAGTCTTCGTCTGATAATGAACATATATAAAGTCAACGGCGATCTATTTCAGTATTGCTGTTGATCTCATATATGGTCTGAGAAGATAAAATAGTTAAACTGAAATAGGTTCTTCATCTTATTTCAAGCCATCACTTGATAAGCTAGTTAGTCAGTTAACCATGAGTACAAATAAAAATCTGTACTGCAGCATTAATTAATTTACTCAGTATTTACTCAGCTTGGGGTCAGCAGAGATGTTACACTCGGTGGTCGTACTTCGACATCGGTCTTTGGTTCACTTACAGTCAACAATATCAAACTATTTTCCTGTGATACCAACACGTTAGTTTCACTAATGATTCAGCTTTGTGAGTATGGTACACCCCGACAAACTAGCACTTAGAAGTTGATAAATTATCAGTGTGAACGAAGAATGCATTTCCCAGATACCATGGGGGGGGGAATCAAATTTATATCAAGTGACAATTTAATCCTTTGTCCCTGTGACAGAGATTACATGATTATTTTTTTTCATTCACTCAAGTTTTTAATGTTAATCGAGAGATTTTGAAAATAAAATGTTCTTGCAGGATTGCTGCCTAGAGCGACATCAACAAAATCTGAGGAAACTTCATTAAGTCTGTAATATGTGGTGCCAATCAATTAAAATGTATTTAGGATAGGACACTTCCACATAAAAATATTTTCACAAACCCTGGCATTTTATCTAGAGGCTATTAAAAAAAACAAGACAAAAATCTGGTAAATGGTCGCAAATGGAGGGAATCTGAAAATAATCTGAATGTTGATCCCCTGTAATGTAGAGAATTGCAGACATTGATAAAAATACTGTATTTAAATGGCTATACAAGTCAGATTGAAAATACATTTAAAAATTACAAAGGCCTAGAAGACTTTTACATAGAAGAAATCAAAAAGGCTTTAAGTGTGACATATTCTCTGAAGTCTCAAATCTATCAGCGATAAGTGTACAATACACCTTGAAGAATACAAAGACTTATAATTTCTGTGCTGATAAAAAAAAATAACTACTAACAAGTATAATCTACCTGTCTCTTATCTGTGCACGACTGCCTGATGTTGTTGCTAAATCAGGTTCGCGGTTCCCTCCCACCGAATGGTGCAAACAACACAAGGTCAAGTCCACGTTAATTTGGATTTTGATGGGATGAAACACCTCGAGCCCTGCGGGCGAATCTCGCACACGCCTCATTGCTCTAGCGGTCTCACTCGCAGGGCGTTTACTTGACAGGGTCAGTAGATAATAAATGGGTCTCCGGTCCGTCATGTTTTATTCACTTTGTACACAACGCCGTAACCAAGGAGAAGTTGTCAAGATCCTAAGATGTCTCGTCTGTCCCGGTGCCTTATTCGGGACTAGCGGCAGCGGCAAGGCGGGAGCATGAGGACAGCGTGATCAAAGCACCCTGTGAAGAACAGGACCGCTCATTAACCTGCCTTGGAGAGCTTCCCTTTATACCCGTAACGTTTCACGTTACGTATAGCGGATGAAGCAAACAGCTAGAGGGTTATCATTACGGTCGTCGCTGCGGAAAAGCTATAGCTATCCTTCGTTTCAAATGCAAACACACAAATAAACATCTACGTTGTAAAAAAAAAAAAAAAAAAAGACGCGCAGCGGAAGAGGCGTCACCCCCCCAGGGGGACTCGTCGCAGGAGCGTGAACATGAGGCACGCCGTCATTGGCCGAGAGCACCCACGTCCCGAGTATTAAAATCAATGTTGAATTACGGCGGTTATGTGAGGAACATCTGACAGTCTGTGTACTGTAGGGTATCAAAGAGCGTCTGAATGGGACATGGTGCTGCAGAAACGTGTACTGGGGGGGGGGGGGGAGAAAAATGTTCAAAGTCAGACGAGCTAAAGCTGCTCTGCTCACATCAAAGGCGAATGAATACATTTTCCTCAAACAGACTGCAAAGGATGGGATGTGATTGAAATTGGGGCTGGAGATAGCCTCAGCAGTAAGAAAAGCTACCGATTTCATTCCAATGTTAATAGGGACCAGCGGAAGAGACGATGACTTCGGGTAAACATAGATCCATGCGGCACGGTGACAGGCCGTCTCGGAAGTTTTGACACGTTTGTCAGTCTTGATTGCACCTGCTGTGATTACCGTGCCTGCGTTTTTGTAACCAGGGCGCACTCCGCTGTGTGGTATCTACATTGGTATCACACTTAATCACAGCTCATTACTGTCAAAGAAAAAATCACAAGAATATGTGAGACCGCAGTAAACCGTTTTGGCTAATATGGCGGCCACAAAGCAAGAACGTAATGATAAAGCGAAACCGGAATGTCTGTCACCTGTCTGGGGGGGTTAGGAACTCTAAATGTCACCACATCAAAGGGCCACCATCCCCTCTCGCCAAAGCTGTGCATCCTTTCACGAGGTAAAATGAAGAGACTTTTCTCCTAGTACTGGAAGAGGTAGCATTTCAGCAATATATCTGAAACCATCCTCAATGGATGACGTCAACTGACCACCAGCTTGATATTGATACTTCAGACATCTGCATTTAAGGTTTGTTCTCGCTTAATCTTTATTTGCTTAATTATTATTTATTGCAGGATCAGCAGAGCGATTTCGCCGTTGGGCCCTTGACCGAGGCCCTTAACCCCAATTGCTTCAAAGACTGGCGACCCAGCTTCCTCAACAATATATGTCACTTTGGATAAATGTGGCTGCTGAATAAATAAAACGCAAATGTATTCAGCATCTTGCAAAACTTACCTACGAAATAGGACAGTTGATGGCCACTCCCTAATAAGGACAAATGAATGCCACTCCCTAATAAGGACAATTGAATGCCACTCCCTAATAAGGACAGTTGATGGCCACTCCCTAATAAGAACAATTGAATGCCACTCCCTAATAAGGGCAGGTGATGGCCACTCCCTAATAAGAACAATTGAACGCCACTCCCTTATAAGGACAGGTGATGGCCACTCCCTAATAAGGGCAGGTAATGGCCACTCCCTAATAAGGACAATTGAATGCCACTCCCTAATAAGGACAGGTGATGGCCACTCCCTTATAAGGACAGGTGATGGCCACTCCCTAATAAGGGCAGGTGATGGCCACTCCCTTATTAGGACAGGTGATGGCCACTCCCTTATTAGGACAGGTGATGGCCACTCTCTTATTAGGACAGGTGATAGCCACTCCCTTATAAGGACAGGTGATGGCCACTCCCTTATTAGGACAGGTGATAGCCACTCCCTTATTAGGATAGGTGATAGCCACTCCCTTATTAGGACAGGTGATGGCCACTCCCTTATAAGGACAGCTGTTGGCCACTCCCTAATGCTTTGGGCCCGACCCTCAAGGTGTGCAGAATAATGGTAATTCAGAGTTTTTGCAGGTTCAGCAACCAGTTGCCTGCAAACCCCTAAAACACTAGCATCTTTCAAAAACAAAGATATTACACACATGTCCACTCTGACAACCCCCCCATGCTCCAGTCAGAGGGGGAGCAGGTGTCTCCAGTACACATATTAAAGAGTTCATAATTACAGATGCGAGACCCTGCCAAATACCTCCTCGTCAACATTCTGACACTGGGGCTGCCATTTTCCTTTTTTGTTTTTTACTCAAAGGAACACTTAACGTCCCATATACGTGACGCTCCTCTCGAAAATTGGGCGAATTTAGCCGAGAGAGATGGCAGCGAAGGGTACGGTTATGTGGTAATTAATGTGGAGGCAGAGGGACTAACAGATGGCCGCGGCTACAGAAACAGCACCGCGCGGGCGCGCACACGCACACGCACACACACACACCTGACACCCCAGGCATTACTAAAATGAGGCCACTGCTTCGGTGCCGTCCAAGGACTTATTGAGCACTAGCAGCACAGAAGCAGCGCCACGGCCGCGTCGATTTGCGCCCCGGCGTTTCGCAGCACCGGGCTCATATTTTAAGAAGCAGGTGAGCGGAGTTTCATCCGACATTTCCCAACTTGATATTTGCCCAGTTTTGCTGTGAGGAATACCAGCCAGAACAGAACGCGGGCCTCCACAGGGGGGGAGCAAGCTGATGGGTTGGGGGGGCGAGTCCCGCTGTGATCAAGAGGCACAGATTAAGATCTACTTTGTTAAGGGACCAGACTCATTATATAAAATATGCAATCAATAATTGGCAGGAAAGTAAGACTGAACCTCAGGGAATGGAGCTGATGCACCTGGGGGTATGCATCCCCCCACCACCACAAAAAAATCCATTCAGCACTGGAAAAAAGTTACATTTTCAATTGCTGTGGAGTTTATGTAGGCTATATTTATCAAAACACAGGCTCTCGAATCTCCACTTCCGGTTATAAAGACACGTTATTCAGTATCGTAACGCATCTCTTATGATACGTACGCCTGAGTTGCCTTTATCTGATTTTCTACTGACAATCATGACATTCAGAAGCATTTCGAAAAATAGCTGGCTATCATTGCGTTTTTACCTTCCCCTTGCCGCCGAACCCGCGGAACTCACTGGATACAAAGGGCTATCTAGCCTAAAAATACACGCTTTAGCGTGCAGCGCACATGATGAACAGCCCTCCTTCCGCGGCACACACCCCCAGCCGAGCCCCAGAGATGCTCATGCTGGAGGTTATTAATGTTTTCTGAGACAATACAAAGCACACATTTGACAGGGACCTTTGGCTAACACCCTACAGTACGCAAGTACCATTTTTTATTACCTGCTTCAAATAAATATCAGACAACTCCCAAGATGATAAGAGAAGTTTTTTAAAAATAAAGATTTAAGACTGCCTGTCCCCAAGGCGAACGACTTTCGAATATTTTTGGAAATAAAGTGCACTTGCGCAACCTGTTTTATGTACTTGTAATTAATTGGCAACAGTGCCCTGTGAATTTACAACATCTGTCATTTTAGGCTAAAAAACAAAGACACGCTTTTCATATTAACGGCGGAAACTAGGGGAATGTTAGGAAAGACAAAAGGGTTTACTCACTCCCTCGGGCTGGATAGAGAATGTAATCTTTGACCAGAAACGCTTAAAGAGAGTGGAATGTCTTCTGGAATAAAAAATAATTATCTTTTTTTGGGTTTGAGGGCCAAGTGTCAATGCATGAACATTCATCATAATCAGCGAGCACACGAAGGTGTTGCAACCTAGACGACACGGAAAGGGAACCGGGCAAATGATATCGTTCCTCCGAGCTTTGATAGAAAAATCGAGTTTTTCCTTAAATGCATCTGAGGGGGGGGGGGGGTCGTTGTAAAAAAAAAAAAAAAAAACCTTTAAAATCTATCATTTGAGATACTCACGAGATACAAAATGTTGAAACTTGGACAATTTAGACTGGGGAAAGAAGGAAAAAAATATCCTAGTGGTGTGGAGAGATACTGACCCAGGATCAGTTTCTTTACACGCAGCACTCGAGTTTTCAGAAATACGTGGGTACTCTGTTTTGTTCAGCTTTGTAGTTTTAATACATTAAACTGCCGCTGGATATGCTCTGCTCTTAATTTTATGAATAATCTCCCCAACCTTGAAAACGGTATCCTACGGCTTTGATTAATTATTATCTAGGATAATCTGCAGCTTTGTATAAAATATTGCGTATTAATAAATTCTGTGGCAACAATGTAGGAGGTAAATTATGTATGCGGAAGACTGCAAGCACGCGGTAAATGAGCGCAGCATTAGCGGAAATGAGTTATGAACCTGTTCGGCAAAAATGGGATACCTCTGTCACTCACCTTCCCAATATATCATAATCGCTGCTGCATTTATTTTAATCTGTTTGTTTAAACTGTGTTACATACATAATTATAAAGCAACAAAACCAAAACAGAATAATAAACACAAGTGTAACAAGTACTAGGGGAACAGATAAATAAGTGTAATTTAATTTAATGCATCTTAACATTAGCCTACGTGCCAAATGCTAGGGATTATTGCTGAGCTTCAACTGCGAAGATATATTGCAAAATAAACATTTGCAGGGGTTCACGTTTATACCTCAAGGAAATTTTCTTAGCTATAAAAATAAAACACTGCTACAGAATGTGAAGGCAGTGATTTTTACATGTTTTCTGTGTCTGCCGCGGAACCGGAGAAATCTCTTTTCTAAGCGGGACATTGTGCTCGATGGATGGCTGCAGACAGACCTGGCGAGTATAGATCGAATCAGGCCAGAATAAGAAATCACCGAGCGCCGCCCTGATGACTTGAGGGAGACCGGCATCGCTGTGCATCAGTAATGTGAGCCAGGCTCCTGTTACCGCGGCACCTCGGCCAAATTAAGAGCTTGGAGGAGCTGTGATTTCGACTGGGTCATTCATTTAACTTTAGCGCTGGGGAAAAAATGAGGTAGCTACGTCTTGAGCGCCAGCCAAATTGGGTTCCAGTGTACCTGAGAGCGTACAACTTCGCCGAGGTTGACGTGCTGGCCTTCTTGGGTGGTCTGCGGAAGTCATCTTTGTAGATTAAAGCTATTGGCTGACCTCCGTGTCGCGTCGCCGCACCGCAGAGCCAACCTTTAATTCAGAAACAGCATCGTTAGCCTTCTCCTACCTCTGGCTAAGCGACTGATGCACTCATATAGTGCTTTTCATCTCTTCACTAAATATCTTACCATGAACTCACACTTCACACGCTGGCTCAGGATTGTGGAAAATAATCTCAAAAAGGGCTAATTCATTAATTTTTTTGGCTGGTGTGGTTGACATATAGGACTCTCCAGGTTTTCCATCCTACCTGGTGACTGATGAGCCACAGCTGCTCCTGGTATTTACCTGAGAGCAGGTGTCGCTCGTCAGAAGCCGGGTATGATAGAAAACCTACTGGATCAAAGCTCTCCAGGACCGGAGCTGGAGACCCCTGACATTATTTCATCAACGGCCTGCATCAGACTGGCCTTAATAGCCGTAATAGTATCTGGTGATTAACTTCCGTCAACAAAATCTGGTTCTTAGTACTATCACGCCAAGTCCATGTATGCTGTAGTTAACGTGACCGGTAATTTTCGGCAAACGTCCCAGTGTATGTCAGCTGGCCGGCCGTGAAGATGCCGGTTTATATGAAGGGGAACAGAGCCAGGATATCAAATCTGTGAATAGCGAGGAGGGAAACACGGTGCTGTCTTTGCTATCAGGAAAGGCTGCTTCTGCAGCTACTTTGGAGTCCCATTTGACCTGTATCTTTCACATTATTGTGAATTATAGTACAGTTATGTTTCATTTCTCCGTATCTGCTCATCAGCTCCCCCCCCCCCCTTCCCTAAACCATGTGCAGCGTTGCCTGGAGTCGCAGACTCCCCCGATACCCTGCTCCGGGTTCCCAGCAATCAAGCCAACCTGCGCCCTTATCCATGCAGAATGGTTTCCTAAGAGCTTCTGTCAGTTTATTATCAGGGCAACCTGCCGCTTGCTTTGTTCTGGGAACGCGAGTCGAGGATGAAACCAAAGGTTCAGTGGCGGCCATGGAGAAGAATGAATGGGCTTTTAGGTTAAACGTGACGGTTCTGTTCCGGAATTTTGTGTACACTGGCCAATAATGTAATTCCTTTTCTGAACCAGTAACGTAATAATTTTTACCAATAATGAAATAATATATTACAGTATTGGCCATTAGCAACATTTATTACATTACGAACTGAGAAGTGCATTATGTTAACGGCGTATTATTACATTACTCACAGTTAGTGGCTGCAAAAATGTGACACTTCTGTTTCTGAAGTTGCCTTTTGTAAATAAATTACTTTGAGC
>JABFEB020000047.1:6084658-6096915 GCA_019775895.2 Stomatorhinus ivindoensis
TATATACACACACACACACACACACACCAAGGTTGGAATACTCAGTCTACTTTGGTGTCACCCGTCATTTGCCCTAGTAATGGTAATTACCCCTGGGGGCATCAGTGGTGCTAATGGACTACGCAATGATCTAAACAAATCAGAAAAAAAGTCGGTCTGGCCTTAAGTACATTGGGATTATAGGTCAGTAAACAGTCTTTATTGGTATCTCTGGTCCATTGGGCTATTCATGCTTAAAAATGGTTATAATTAATTTGATGTGAATCTGGCACTATCTTTAATTAAACTTTAAAAAGCTAGATTTCTGGTTCAGTGGGGTATGAAATAAAATTATGTTTTGTACACCAAATGCTGCAGACCTCTAAGAAAAGATCAGATCAATTTTCTATGCTCCGCAGGTAAACCTTTGCTCTCAGCAACGTAATTAATCATCATCTTTGTACAGTAACTCTTTAATCAATACAATGATTAACATTTACCACATTTATTTTCTGTACAAAGGCTTCTAAAGTGCCAAGATCCTGCCAAAAGATTTAGCTTTAGCTACGTACCGACATCTGTTTTGCATTGTTAAAAGTAAATAATGAAGTATTATAATTTACCTGATATGCATCATATAAAAGCTGAAGTATGCATTCTTTAACATGCACTAACATTTTTCAGAAAATACACAGCTGGTGTCTCTGCTCTGCTCCATAGGGACTTAAATAAATAACCAGAAACATACCATGTAACGGAATACCTTTTAACTCAACAGATCACACCTTCAAAAACGGTGACGGAACAAACACGCGGGCTGTTGGGAATTGTAGTTTTTTTAAATACCACAACAGGCCATTGCATTTCATTGTTAAGTTGATAGAATGTTAAAGGAATGGTGCCGTGTTATATAAATAATACAATCATTTTCTTAACCATTAAACGATAATTGGTTACTTGAGTCTGAAAGCAATGTATGTAAACCATGCTATCATAGGTCCCTCTAATTAAGGCTTTTGAAATTGGTTGTTTATTTTCTTAAACTTTACTTTATTAGGCATAACGCTATTTATTGGCAAAGAAATTAGGTAAAACATCCATCCATCCGATTATACCGAGCAGGGTCACGAGAGGCAGCTTAAACCCTGCACGGGCAGCAGGGGATCCAGCTTTGGCATCACGCCCGTCTACCGCCGTGCACGCGCGCGCGCGCGCGCACACACACACACAAACATCGCTTAATTTGAAGACGGCAATTAGGCTAAGCGAATGTCTTTGGACTGCAGGAGACAGCCTGCGTGACACTGGGAGAACAGGCAAACACAGATCAGAAGCGGGATTTAAACCCACAACCCTGACTGTGCGAGGTTTTAGTGCTACCTACCGAGCCGCCATGGAATAAAAACTGATAGAACTACTAGCTTATAAAATGTAAATAAATATATATTATATTATAGGAAGAACGGAGAAACTACTCTGTAACAGTAATGAGAGCAATTTAAATTCGTTACTTCTCACCTTTGGCTCCGGCTCATTAATAACAGTGTTTTTGTTCACAGAAGCGACCTGTGTCAGGGGATCGCTGCGGTTGTCATGGCGATCTGTAACCTGTCTGGAAGCGTGCATACCATGCAGAGGGTGCCAGCCCATCACCGGGCACTTGTGCACACACGCGGGTCTTTAGTGTACTCAGCCATTTAAAGCACTCAACTGAACTGATTATTACAGTAAACTTATAACTAATCCTGCAGTCGTCCTCGGTGCTGGGGAGGGGGGGCACAAGAGCAAGAGCCGCAGATAAATACCGAAATAAAAAATGAAGGTGACAGTTACGTGTCGGGTGGTTCTTTGCCTCAGTATCCGTAGGTTTAAAAACGTATAATTCATGACTTGTCACACACTAACCCACTTAAACTACGCTTACTACACGTACGTTACACCAAGACATTATTTTCACGTTTACAAGCCGGAAACGCATTTAGGCCTATTGGTAGAAGTACGCTTTCTTCCGTCAATGATTAAACATTCCTGTTTTGTTCCCGTTCACTTTAAAATGTTTTATACTTCTGTAATTTTAAGTAATGTTAATTAGAACTTAAGATTATGATCGTGCATCGATTTATTTCTGTGATTGACCTGGCTGGCACTACGTGTTATAGAACGACACCCTTCCGACCAGTCAGTTTGGAGAAGTGGGCAGCGCCGTGGTATCAGAAAGAAATAATCTTTCATTTTAAGTAAAAAGTAAAGGATGAGGCAATTTGCCATGTTTTGGCAGTTTTGTGTGTGATGCTCTCTTCAAGGTATCACATTCAGGTTCCCCCCACAGTTCAAAGACGCGTGGAAGGTGAACTGGGACCATAACGCCGGTGTGCGGCTGCCGGAGATGGACTCGCGCCCCATGCAGAATGTAACCCTCGAGAGTCACGATTCAAGTACTTATTTATCACATGCGCCGTAAACAATGTCGAGCTTACTCTGCATGCCCTACCCGTAAATGCATATTAAACACAAAAGAAAATAGATCGCAAGTACAAATAGATCGCAAGTACAAATTAAGATGCAAACAGCAACACAGTTAAGTTTATAACAGCAAATTACGTATATGTATATATATAAATAAAACACACATACACCTGGAGATAATCCACATGAGCACAGACAAACCTTCACCCACATCCAGATATTACAAAATGGCTTTTAATATTGAACATGCAAAATTAAAAGCACTTCACAGATAAATGTGATGAGATAATAAGAGGCCCTACAAGTTTTAAATATTAAGCTGTGCAATAAATCACTGTTTCACCTGCTCTTCTTCTCATAGTCATTGTAGCTGCGATCGTATCAGAAATGTACCACCCCAATTACACACAGTCTTCTCTACACAAGTTTGATGACCTTAGTTGCACCAAACAACTATAAAAGGAATTAAGGTGATGGATAGGACTTCAGAAATAAACTTGACCATTTTATTACGGCATATTTATTCTGATACTGTCACTGGGTGCCGTGTTGGCATATTTATCAGGAGATAAAGGTCATTAGTCAAGTGTTTAGATGCCAGGAAGATGGAGAATGGTGGTGACCTACCGTAAGCTTTATTTATAACAGGGGAAGCCTTGAGGAAAGAGAGGAGAATAAAATCTACTGAACAGAAGCGACTGTAGAGGATAGCGGAGAGAGGTGAAGGAGGTGGTGAAATGGGGTTTCTGCCGGAAGATAAGCACCGGAATCATAGCAACTGATTCAAAATTTTAAATAAGTCACCGATGAATGACACCACCAATTACGGTAAAAAATGTTCATGGAAAAATATAGGTAATTAGGTTCCTAAAAGGAACGTTAGAAATCGCTTTTAGAAACTGCTTGAGCCCTTCCGTTTCTGTTATCAGACTCCATGTGAAAGCATGATTGCGTAAAGTAGCATATTAGTCCGTCAAAATCTTTCATTCTCCTAAAACCTGTAGGCTTTCATACAGTGGACGAAGAACTGAAGCAATTTCCAAAACAAGGTCGCAAGGTTTTATATTACAATCTATTTTCCATTCAAATATTTGATTAAATGGTGGTATCGTTTGTCCCTGAATAATGCAATTCCGAAGACTATTGGATCCAGATATTTGCCAGTCCTCAAAAGTCACACGATGACCTCTATATGTACGCTTCAAGATGTCACAGAACACGAATGACAAGAAGCCAAGTAGTGAAACAAATTAAATTTCCCTTTTGTCTGAACGTATTATGGTGAATAATTGATGCTCAAGCCATGACAAGCCACCAAAGTCTCTAATTAATTATATTATAATATTAATTATTGATGTTCAGCTTTGAATTAAATAAGTAGCCTTTATGCGTTAAGGTCATAATTCAGTGTACATTGTATTAATTTAATGGAACAAATTGAATGACAAAAGTATCTGCAGTATTCTTATTGATGTATATGCAAATACCTGTATATGTACTGAGTTGCTATTTTGTTACAACTGGAAAATCAACTTTTTAACTGTAACTTTGACAGGGAATTGGTCAATGTCATTAATGAGCTTTTCTGTTTTTATTTAGCAGTGGTGAAAGGAAGTTCTGACCCTGGGATAAGGTGTTCTGGAGCACAGCAGGCTACCAGCATGATAAACAGGACTTCTTCCCAGCAGTGGATCAGATTCCTGCATTACGATTATTCTGAAGACCTACAATTTCTATGGCTCCCCCTTCTGGCCTGGGGGCGTCATCACCAGTCATAGCTTCCTTCCAAAATGTCTTCCTAGTTTCACGGCCCAACCCTTCAGCATATCCACGGTGTGGTTGCTAGTGTGGTCCAGCTCGTCCCCAAACTCCTCCCGTTTGTCATCGTCAGGCTTGAGTGGGACTTATTCGCGGCTTGCAGGGTGATGGATGGTCTTGGGTCGTCCCTCAGTAAGTCCCACTCCTCCAGGAAAGTGCCAATAGCTCTCCCCAAGGATGTTCCTCTTCCCGCAAAGGCAGAGTGACCTTCTAGCAATTCAGAACTGAAGTCTCTTAGTTCCTTTCCAAGTTAAAACATTAGCGAGCACTTCTCGCATTTCAGAAAAATAAATCCATCCCAAGTGGGAGCGTCTTTAGAGGACCATGCATGTCCTTCAATAGTGATGCTTACCCCATTGTTTACTTATCGTTATTACAATATTAAAATCAATACATGTATACATCTACAGTTATTGCAGGACAGAGCTAAAAAAAACCTTCAAGGATTCTCCCGATCCCAGTTAGTGCCTGTTTAGCCAGCTGAAATCAGGCAAACCTCCGTGTAGCAAGAGGCTGAAGAGCAGCTGCCATCTCCAGGCTAACAGGCTTCTCAGCCCAGACATGGGCGCTGACTTGTTTATAATTGTCTGTTAATTATTTATGTCTCTCACTGCACCAATTGCACACTGCCTACTGCAGTGCTTACTGTATGTCATGCTATTTTGCACACTGTTTTTGAATAGAATTTTAAACATAGCATTTTATTTATTGTCTATTTGACCTTGGTCCCCCCCCCCCCCTTTTCATTTATTTATCGATGCTCTTGTTTTTGTCGAGTCACAAGAGCGAGCCAGGTTTTCACTGCACTGCAAATTGTACCAGCACAACTACGGATGTGACAAATAAAATCTTGAATGTTGAATTACACGCACTCTTAAAGAAGCAAGGAACTGCAAGAGGGAAACTACAAAACCAGCGACCTCGATTACACAACTGGATTCATAGTCAAACAGATATTAATATTAAAACAGAACCTTTCAGTAAGAAGTCTGCATTCACTAAATATTCATATGTATGCCGGAAAATGGGGGGAAAATGAAACTTTGTGTTCTGGATCAGGTCACCCATTAAGTAAATTCAATTCTAATGAATACACACCTCTTAATTAATGTTTTAATTTAATCTTGATTAAAGTTCTCCAGCTGAATGTTGCACAGTATCTAATGATGAGAAGGCTCTCAGGTGGGAGAAACTCCTTGCCAAGGGACTGGGCAAGCCTTCGCAATCCCAGCGCGGTGTTCAATAATAGCTTCCTGCCATTTGCAATATCATTAAAAGGCAGATCTTTAAGCCGCACCAAAAGGATATGAAACAACTAATCAAGCTTCACAGAGCTTTAACAATCCAAATATTTAATAGCTTTCTTCCCCATTAAAGAGCAAACCTATCTCAACAGACAGATACATTTAATTGGACTGCCATAAAACTTACACACACACACAACATGCACTTATTTGGCAAGGTTCTACATATTTTAATGCATTCTTTGAGCAGAATCGAGTCGTCAAACAATTATTTAGGATCTATATGAATACCATTTGTTTTCAGGAAGCAGGTAGACATGCAGACTTGACCACTGTGTTTACATACATTAAGTAATCTTGTAAATTAATATGACATTATAGCTATAAAAGCCTATTAATCAGCCTGATAAAGAATGATTTTTATTGTCCGCAATAAATGTTTAAAAATTATAAGGTGAAAGTGTAAGAAGCCATTGATTAATTGTCTTTAACTGTAGTTATCGGGCTGAATGCATTATACTGCAGATACCTTCATAATGCAGCACAAAGCATCCTTAATGCTTATACTGACCATTATAATGCATTATGAATGTATCTACAGTACATTATAGATGAGGGCTTCATAGAGCATTCATAATGCATAATACACATGGCTATGTGTAATGCCTTTTTATAAATAGTTATGGTCGTGTTTATAATGCTTTATGAATGCATCATAATACATTATGCGGGTATCTATAATGCATTATGATGATTCCTTTAAGTAAAGTATTACCTCTTGTTGATTTACACTACCTTATGTTATATTCACTTCTTGGTAATGTATCGGCAAGCGCGAGTGCGTGAATCATTTGTCATGTGTGAAATGCGGAAAGAAGGCAGGCCAGCTTTGTATATTAACTTTTCAGAGACATCTGAGATACTGCACCTTCCTGAATATATCTTGTTGCGGAGGAACAAAGGGTTTTCCCTCCAGTTCGCCGAAAAATATGGACCCAAAGGACAGCATTACTTTTGGCATGAGGCGCCCTGTGAAGAAGCTGAATCATGCTTAACGAGCTTCCTAAATTGAGCACCAAACATACGTTCTGAAGCCAGTTTTAATAAATCATTCAGGGGAAGAAATTCCCCTTGTTGGTATTTATTCTTTAAATTGACGCCTACTTGTTAAACCATGTACCAGGAAATTAATGAAAGGCTGCAAGGTAACTATAGGCAGAGTCCTGCACTTTAGGAAATGGCAAAGCCATTTATCATATGAGACCATTAAGCAGACGCGGAGCCACTGCCGTGGCATGCGGTGCGCCCCAATTACGGCGGTCACATGCAATCAGAATATGCCCCCTACAGACGAGGCGAGTCATTGACCATAATATCCACTCATTGCTTTCATTATGAAGTGTATAGCAAGGCAGGCAATGCTGCACCTACACCTGAAACAGTCACACAACATGAGGGGAATGACTTGTGACAGGCAGGTCTGCCATCATGGAAAGTGGATGGAACATTGGCAGCTTTTCTGCTGGCTAACACTGGCTACAGCTGGATGGAATATAAGCCGTGCTTCCTCTAGATAGAGGGAGATGTATCCACCACTATCATCACCGTCACCATCATCATAATCAGCACTATCTTCACCATCATCATCATCATCATCATAGTCATCATCACCACCATCATTATAGTCATCTTCATCACCACCACCAGTCATCATCATCACCACCATCATCATTAATATCACCACCACCGTCATAGTCATCATCATCATCCTCAGGTCAGCAAATTTTACTGAGGGATGGATGATGAATGGATGGATGGATATCCAGTACAACTAAAACAACCCTGTGCTGGATAAACAGTGCAAAATGGAGGAATGGGCATATGGGTGCACTGGTGTTCCCCAATTACGGTCCTGGGGGGCCAGTTTGCAACACCATTTACAGATTTTCCTGTTCAAACACACCTACTAAACCTGTAGATTGGCTGGTGAGCTGAATAAGGTGTGTTTGAGCAGGGAAATGCGAGAAGTGGTCCTGGAACTGGGGAATCCTGGTCTACTGCAACATCTATGATAAATATGTTACGCATGAGAAATTTGCTGTGCTGGTGTTAGTACAGCTGCAGTCGACATAGAGTATTGCCATTTATTCTAACCTGATCATTCAAAACATCTCACACCTAGTTAAGAAAAATGATACACCAATTTGCCACTTTGGCACCATTGTCAGCTGAAAAGGACTGTTTCTAAAGACAGAGGTATGGCCTGAATCAGTGTTCCCTAACCTCGTCCTCGGGGACCCACAGACGCAGTAAAAACATGGACTGTCTGCAGCTCCCTGAGCACCGGATTGGGAAACACTGCTATAAACTGGTCTGCACTGGCTAAGTTTCAGATGGGTGGGGGGTGAGAGGAGGCCAAATGCAGCTGCGGGGGGAGCGGGAAACAGGAATGGGATGCCAGGATTCGGAAGGTGCACTATCCACGGCGCACATGGTAACGGACGGCGCAGGCGCTCCCTGTTAGCCAGGCGCTCCCTGTTAGCCAGGCGCTCCCTTTCATTCTCGCTCCCCCTAAATCAAAGTGGATATTCAGTCCCTCCCCCCTTGGGAGCGAGGCCACCATCCACACGAGAGGCGAATCACCCGCGTTTGACCTCCCCCGTGCCTCACTGTCATCACATGCTTGCCGAGTCAGTTTCATGTTTTATCTTCTTTTTTTTCCTCCTTCCTGATTGGCTTCTATATGGGCGAATCACCAAACACCAGCCGTGCCACGCCCACAGTGTCGCCAATCAAAAGTAAATCTCACAATAATGGAATTATTAAAGTCGAATAACTGCAGTCAAGCAAACAAACAAATAAAAAAACTCCACATATATTATTAGCTTCACTTCTGCATTCACACCACAGCTGGCAAAACACTATTGACAATTTAAAATACAACAAAAAGAAGTGGGAATAGGAATCAGAAACAGCGATGCTTACACTGCATCACCTTCTAATATCTGTTTCATAACCAGTTTATTCTAAATGTGGATCAGAAATGCGGAATGAATAATTAATGACATTTTGACTCCAAAAAGACCTAAAGAAAATGATAAATAAGTGGGAAGAAACTAGTTGAACTATTTGACAGAATATTCAATCATTTTAGATATATTATTTTGTGAAAACTGTGTGTCCAAATCTTGTTGGAAAAAGGGAAAATGATTTGTCTTTGTAACTGAATTATTTAATCTGAGCAAACCCTAGGCAGCTCTGGGAGCCCTGAAGCAGACCCATCTCTCCCAGACAAACGGAGGAAGATCTCCAGTGAGCCTGGTATCTCCTGAGGTTCCTTCCTTCGTAGGGACGTTCTCCACGGAGAGGGCTGGTCTCCTCGTGGATTTGGCCGTCTCCTGTCACCCCGCGTCCCTGAGACGGCTTTATTTTGGGAAAACACGCACGGCAGTCCACATCTCCACAAGAAACACCAGCATCACAGCTCCTGGGAATCACCGCTTCAGGCATTTCACATGCTCCAATTTCCGAAATTCCAAAATGTTTAAGCTTCAACTTTCAAATAATAGACCTTGATCTGTCTCATCGTGATTGTCCATCCATCCATCCATCCATCCATCCATCACCAAGTGGACTTTTTAAGCTAGGTAAAACAGACCCATTTTTAACAGCACCATACTGCTGGATAAGAATTTTGATTGAGACTAAGCCATAAAAAAATTATTTAACTGAAGGTGAGCGACTGACACTAAGAAAAAGAGAACGAGAGCTTCTGTCCCTAAGAAACGGCTCAGACGCTGATATGAGGAGAGGAAGAAAAACAGGACTGGGGGCAAAGGAAGCTCTGATTTTCCTGATGAACACAAGCGGCGCTTGGCAATGTTTCTGCAGGTGTCGATACTGGCGAGATTTTTCAGAGCTAGCTGCCCTGAGTGGCAAATTTACCCAGGAGATGCAGGCTGCGGTGTATAATTCACTCTCAGCAGCTCTGAATGCCGGAGCATTATGCAGAATTATTTATATCAACTGAAATATATTATCTTCAAATTTTAAGCGTTTATTAAATTACAGAGTGAAGGATTGGATGCTTTTTCAGATATTTGTATATTTTCAACTTTTTCATGCAGGCTTTTCGCTCCTTAATTAAAGAGCCAGGGTAATCTTGAAATTTAAACACGCAGCCAAAGGATTTAGGAAATAGAGGTGGGCGTAATCTAAATCAAGGCCGTGCAAAAGACAAGCAAAGCTCAGAAAAGGCATCAGCTTTGGGAAAATGAGACAAAGAGTTCAATATGGTTTTAGATTAAGGTGAATTTCAATGGCAGAGACGGTGACTGATCTATAAAATGCTCAGATCTAAAGATTTAATGATATTTTATCTTCCATGACTAAGTCCTTTTTCATAGGCCTGAGTACAACAAGAATACACTATTGCTTCATTCACATAAAGCGGGAAAAAGGCTTAGAGAAGGAGGCCGATGATTCTTCAGTGCAAAGTACAGACTTCCCCTTTAAGTATAAATCGTTGCCATAAAAATCCATGTTTATATTGTTTACAAAATAATCTCAATTTTTATAATTACAGAATTAGCATCATTTTTAAAAGGCTATAAAGGTATTTTAAGGTATAAAAATGTTATAAGTTTTGTAATACGTTGTAAACCTTTTGTCACCTATTTTACAAGCAATTATGAGCTTAATTTATCTGCTTGCGGTGAAAAGACTGCAATCCGGGAACACTGACCTGTTATGACTCTGTTGGCCAGCGATGCAATAAAGGAAGTAAGACAAAAGAGCCATTAATTGCCATTTTCTTATGAATACAGATACATAAGAGTAGAGATTCAGTCTACCTTTGGATTCATCACACAGGAGACATTCATGGAATGCTGTGAAAGTGCACTTTCATGTTTCATGTTTCATGTAATACAAGTCACAGATTCCAATCCACAAAACTGCAAATAAAATGTCTCTGTTTAAATGCCACACATGGGCAGGAACCTAAGTACATTCCTTGTAAAATACGAACCAGAAATAAATCGGTGCCTTAGTGGAACCGAGGAATAGATTGTCTGAGCCACAAGGTGAAACGTTCCATTGAAATGGATCATAATTTCAGGTTCTAACACAAGAAAATAAAGGTTCTGATTTGTTATTGGTTCTAAAGAGCATGGAATAGTGATCATAAAACCAGGACACTAAGTGGCAGGATGTCAACATTCCAGATAAATAATGCCTCTGATTGGTCATCCATGTCATATTTAGCCTGTTACTGTTGCTACCTCTATCAGGTTAATGATTATCCAACACTCTAAATCAAATTACTGCGGCTGTAATCAATGTGCGCTCCATGAACAATTCTGCATTCATATTCCTTTGACAACAGAGACATTGATTCTGATAACAGGGAACACATTAGGGGGTTTTACTTCTAGTGTTTTATAGCACCAGGTTCTAAAGATGCCCTCCGACATGAAAATCAGGACCAGTGGGTTGGGAAGGTAGTGAAATGTACTTCCAGGAAACTCATGTGGAACAGGCATCCTGGTAGCAGGGGACTTTGTGCAAGATAACTTTCATGCATTTCATAGGTGAAGCAAACTTTTTGATGATGACAATAGTAACACTTTACTTGACACCATCATCTATAATGCAATACCTAATGCACTATGAAGGTATGTAATGGCAGGTATAAGAATTAATAAAGCATATTCTATTGATAGCCATAAGGCATTATACTGTCGATTATAATATTCATAAGCTCCAATGAAGCCCTCATTTATAATGCACTATAGATACCTTCATAATGCATTATAATGCTTAGTATAAAAACTCAGCATGCTTATAGATGAAAACTTCCACAAAGCATTCATAATGCATAATACACGATTATAGTGTGTTATGCCTTTTTATAAATATTTAGAGCCATGTTTACAATGCTTTATGAATGCATTATGTGCTATGATTGTGTTTTAGGATTCTTATAGACATGACATTCACAGAAATGGTTATCCGGTTAATCGGTAACACTTTACATTAACTGCTCCTTTACACTTTACATTAAATTTGTTCATAATGCATTCATAGAACATTCAAGTGCTCCTTCATAATGCATTCAAAGAACATTCAGTGCATCTTGTCTTCATAATGCATGTGTAGAACATTCAGTGCATCTTGTCTTCATAATGCATGTGTAGAACATTCAAGTGCTTCTTCATAATGCATTCATTGAACACTCAGTGTGTCTTGTCTTCATAATGCATTCATAGAACATTCAAAAGCAGCATGTAAAGTATACCATATATAACAAATATACCAAGTATACCATAACACCTTAACAGCTGTAATATACAAACATTATATAACAGTACACATTATAACTGTATAACCATCTTCTATAATGCCTTACTGGTTAGTCATGTCTATAATTGCTGCAGCTGGTTACTTTCAAATTTTTAAGAAATATTTTAATATTAAATGAGATACTAATAAGATCCATCACCATAGATGGATTGTGCCAGTTTTCTGAAAAAGCTTATGCAAAAACAACAGTTATAAAATACAGAAAAGTACATGTGGCAATATGTGAAATAGGCGATACAAAGAACCAACAATGAATCTACAGCAATGCGATAAGTGATGATTTCGGTTTAAAATATAGTGAGGCATAGCATCATTTATATCTGATTACAGGCTTTCGCTGCAGCTTTACAATTTTGTAATCGATGTACAGTAATCCCTCACTTATCG
>JABFEB020000047.1:6097015-6107249 GCA_019775895.2 Stomatorhinus ivindoensis
GTTCTTAGACTAGGAAATACTACTACTACTGTATATTTTAAAATCCGCGAAGTCGTGAATCCGCGATAAGTGAACCGTGAAGTAGCGAGGGATCACTGTATATGGTATGTTATAACTGCCAGCTTTTAATCTAGATTAGCGGACTGGAAGCTGCTTGGATGGATGGATGTTAGTCCTGCTATCACAGTAGTTATGTCACTCTGTGAATTGTTCTTATTAAGAGGTACCCATCCATCCATCCATCCATCCAGCCAGCCATCCTCCCCCTGCTCTCACTGGTCTGGCTTATGCACATAGGGAACAAGGCTGGGGTATACCCTAGATGGGATGTCAGTCCACCACAGACTGAAGTTTCCTTATAGTAAACTGTGTTTCTCAACCCGGTCCTTGGGGGCCCTCAGACAGCCCACGATTTTGTTCCCTGGACTGCCTGGTAGGAAGCTGTGAGGGAGCGAAAATGTGGACTGGCTGCGGGTCTCCAAGGACCGGACTGGGAAGCAGTGCAGTGAACAGCATTTGAATAAAATGAATGACATCGGGCTTTCATTAGAACATGGATGATGAGTGTAAGATACAGAAGTTCCAAATGTGCATTTGGGTGGGAACAATGAGAGATCATTGAGGGGAAAAAAATCACACAGAAAAATACATTTATCATACATCTGAGGCAAAGGGTCTTAGCTGCCTAGATATTACTCCATGCCAACTAATGGTTGATTTTCAAAGGATCTTAAACAGATTTTCTTCTTTAAAATAGTAAGTAATTCCATGTATTTTAAATAACATCAGAACATTGATACGATGGGCAAAAACAAACCAAAGTTAAAAAAAAAAAATCATTCGTGTTACTGGTACAGTGGAAAAATTAAAGTAAATGAAAAATCTAACAGATTTTTGAAACAAAAACAAATTATCCTGATTAATAATTTGACTGAATTGTAGTCATAATTAGAAAAATGTGTTGGCTGTCTAATTAAGAGAACAAAACAGTCAGTTATACATTACGATTAATTAATTTAACCAGTCTACGACCCTGTACTGCATAAAAGATTAAGGAATGGATTATTTAAGTTATGTCCAAAAATAATTCCTAATTGAATCTGGGAAACAGCAGGGTAATTATGAAAAGCACACACGATGAAGGATGGTGATTTTACATTTTACACATTTGCGGTATTTCTGGGGGTCTGGCTTGCTGCGTGTCCCCGGTGTGTTTTTTGACTTTGTTGTGGCCTTGGTGGTGTCAAACGGCTCCCCCCCCCCCCCCAGTTAAATAACGAGTTTGGCAGCCTACACAACCCCCACGCTCCACTCTCCGTCCACGAGATATAACACAGCCT
Source organism: Stomatorhinus ivindoensis (assembly GCA_019775895.2). Classification (NCBI taxonomy): domain Eukaryota; kingdom Metazoa; phylum Chordata; class Actinopteri; order Osteoglossiformes; family Mormyridae; genus Stomatorhinus; species Stomatorhinus ivindoensis. The sequence continues at coordinate 6,098,356 of JABFEB020000047.1, forward strand.
CTAAAAAAAAAAACGGTTATTACTTTCCACGTCGCGCGATTTGCATTTTCATTTACAGCATCACGTCACCATATTCTGAGAAACGGCATCACTAGAGATGCTGTGTGATAAAAGCGTGTAAACTACATTACAGTAAGAAGTTGTTTCTACTATTCATTTATCTTGCAGAAAAAAAAGAAGATCCAAGGAAAATACTTAAAATAGCATTTTAACAACTGTGCTGTGTTTATTACGCCCATAAATGGCTATTGCAGGCAGACAGAGGTCGGGTTGAAGCTTGTTGAATTATAATATCTAGGAGCTGTGACCAACCAGCAGGTGGCGCAGTAGTTAAGGTGCTCAGTTTGAGCTCTGAAAGGAGGTGCGGTTTTGTCCGTTAATATTGGACACTGCATTATATTGCTTATTTTCGAGTGCAGGCAGTACTTAGCTTCACATGTCGCTATAATCCGAACGTGTAAAATTCACAATTGTCAGAACATAGCACTTTCTCTCGGGACTCCACACACCAGAATATAAAAATCTTGTCTTGCACTTTACTGACAAACACAGCCATGCTTCTGTAATACGTGTTCAGTGTCTTTAAGGATAAACAACACTGTTCTCTGTGAAATGCAGTGTCTCACATATGCCTGGGCTTGTTTATCTTACTTTTCCATCGTCCCTGAGTGTTTGTGTGTGTGTGTGTGTGTGTGTGTGTGTCTCTTTTTCTTTCTCCCACCTTGATCCTGAGCCTTATGCTGTAGGTTCCATCTTGCCCGGTCCCTCATTTGGGATAGAGTACTTTTGGAAAAGCGATTAAGGGGAAACATGGCCATTAATCAGTTGATTGATTATGCCTACAGATGGGTCAGTTGGAGGAATAAAGTCAGATAGGATGACCTTTAAAACACAATGAGTGCCTGGGGTTTTGTATGATAGCAGTCACATCTGATATGTTTCAGCAAGAAGCAACGTTGCCGTTTCTACGGGTAACCCGTTTTTAAAAGCAGGACTGTCAACACAACAGATTCATTTCACTAAAGCTCCTAATCGGCACATCTGATGTAAAAACTGGATGCATTTACAGGCTGATCGCTGCCTTTCGAAACTTTCCACGTGTTAAGCCAATTAGCTTCTGTTAGTACACAATGGCTTCGCTCACACATCACCTTAATGGTCCAAATTGAGTTAGACAAGTTTTTATTTTACTCCCTGTGCTAATGGAAACCTGTGTCTGTCCTTAGGGCACGGGAGAGACCATGCTTTAAGATTTTCTTCCATTTGTTTGGGGGAATTATCCAGAAATATTATCGGAAACTCTGGGGAAATTACATTTTTTTTATGAAAACACAGATTCCAGTGTGAGGAAAGACATGCAGGTTCCAGTGCAAATGTCGACTTTAGTGAGATAAAAACGTGGTAATGTATAAATTATTTCAATTAATACTGAGGCCCAAAATGCTTAAAAACCCTTAAACACTGCCGTTAAGGGCCTTTCATAAACCCAACACTCCATGGCATGAAACTGGAATCCTGGGTGAATGTGGCCAATTCCTGTGCAGTGTGCCTCTCGCTTCCTCAAAAGGCTCATTAAAAGTACGCCTCAGCAGTGCAAAATCACTCTGAGGAGAAAAAGAACAAAAATTGCAAGAAAAGTTTATTCCTGATTTGAAAACCTCACTTAAAGGGCTAATAAGACCAAACTCAAAGTTTTACATTTCAAACTGCAACAAAAATGACAACAGACAGTGCAAAGCTCACAGTGGTCATAGCTGCAGTGCGTCTGGCTGATGTAGTTTTAACAACATGGTGCAGAACGTTTGAAGGCTAAATAAAGACCAGATGGAGTTTGTGCAAGTAACAGCCGCTGGTACCGACAGGAATTACACAATTTAAAGTTAGCGTTGATACAGGAAAGCAGCAGAGCTTTAGAAGAGCAGCTCGAAATCACCATCGGCGAGCATAACGTGCCAAGTGCCCGCACTATCCTTAAACGTCCATCACACGCGCGACTCACAATTTAGGTTTTTACTCAGTCACTACTCAAGTACAAATCATGTGTAAAAATAGTAACTGCATGAAATACATGAACCGTTATGACTGATTAATTATGAACAAACATGGGATCAGTATGACACTAACACTTTCAGGTTAATTAATACATTAAATAAGAGTTTACTACATTATTTGTGTCCCCTTAACTAAAGTGTTACCAAATTACGTGATATGCTTCATCTTCTGTATAAACCTTTCTGTTCCAGGTTGCTAAGAACCATTTCAAAGTTAGGAAGATGACAGAAACAGACTATCACTGTCCAGATTCTAAAGGACGGAATGTTGAACTTCTTTCAACAAGTATCTTACCAGAATGATTCCAGCCAAAGTGCACTGGACTGTATAGTAACCATGTAAAACAGCACAGGATGGTTTAAGATGGGGTGGGGGTGTGGCCCAGTGACCTGGGTTAACATTTAATTAGCTACACCTGTTCCCCATTACCCAGGAGATTATCTGGGTATTTTGGTTCCAGAGGTACGCTTGTATTGGCAATCCTTTGTCCTCCCTTCCCTCACCGTAATAAAACATTCCTGTCTAATTCCAGCGTCACATGGTTCCACTCACTGCTCTGATTGGAGTGAGTTTTTCCCCCCTCCTCCTTTGGCCTGAGGCAGCGCATTTTAGTATAAGCGGAGCATTATCAAAATCCCTGGAACAGGTGGACCACCTACGGTGCGATTCGGGAGCTGCAGCCCGATACCCGCCTCAGCCCGATCGAAGGTTACTCTCAGCCCGCACGCTGGATCAATGAAAGACTCGAGGCGGGATTGAGCAACCAAGTCAGGGAATGCTTCTGCGCACATGGGGGCTGATTTTCAAGAGGTGATCCGAGAGGCACACTTGCTGGGTAGGAGGTTGGCGTGGTGTGGCGCATGAACTCTCTGCTGCTCAACACAGGATAATTACTATTGTCTGAGTAAAATGAATCTTAATGAGTATAAATGAGTAAAAAGCTGTTACAGTTTGAGTAAAAGTTTTGGTCCTGCCACATTCATTCCTGGTCTTGCTCGCTTCCTGCGCTCCTCTTTGCTTGTACACAGTCCTCCTCTCGATCGCTCCTTCCCATTTCGCGTCGCTTCTGTCCGTGCGTTTTCATGCCTCTCGTAACCGTCTCAAGCCCGATTCCATGCTGATATATTTCCCCTTATCTGTTTTGACATCTCCTTGCCTGTTACACCTCCTCCATTAATTCAGGTCACACGCTGTCAGATGAAGTCAGATTAAATAAAGTTAAGGCTACCTCTGTTGCCAGAAGCATTTTCTTAAAGGGAATTCCATCACTGTACGTCAAATTAAACCACACAGTACACTGAACATCCCCTCTTCACTTTATTCAATTCTTTTATTGTTTTTTTTATTTTTCATTCATTCATTCCATTCTTTCATTCATTCATTCCTTCACACACCTTAAACTTACTTATTACTTAATATAGGGGGACGCTCACCCATTTCGTTGCCTGCGTCTATTGCTGTAAGCTGTGCTGGTGTGCATTCGATTAAAACATTTTTTTTTTATTGATTTGATTCAGTAGAGAGCAGATGGAAACCATTGTATTTGAGTTACGGCATCATAAATAATGTGTTAATATTACACTAGCAGTTATCCTCTGTGGCTATGAACACATGCTATTGCGCTTTTTTGCAAGTAAACCATGGAAACAACGGTGTGGACACAGTGCTGGACTAAATTTCTGAGTTTCTCAGACACCAAAGTCAAAGAATGAGGCGATAACAGGCTTTAAAAAAAAATCTGCAGTCGATGCACGGATGCACTTATAGATCACAGTACATGAGTTACCCCATTGTGTTAAGATGTGGTGCTCCCCGCTAACTAGCAGTAAGTCTTTGAAAATGGAGTAATCAGATGGTTTGATTATCCCGCAGGGACGGAAGTCTAAACAGGGACACAGGAAGTTAAAGACGATGCCATCCAGCAGAGACACTGTTTAATTCTATCCCAGGAATGTCATGGAACGTAGCAGCTTGTGCATGTTGAGGGTTGAGAAGGTCAGGTCTCAGTTTACAGCTTGACTTCCTACCAATAGGTTGCGCCATTCATACGGGGAAGGAGTCGCCCAGATATTTGCACACAGCTACGCTTGGATCCGGAGCGCAGATACGGGCAGCCTGGTTGGCATCCTTTAACCTGAATTCTTTACCATCCCGGCAGGAAGAACGGAAACACAGACAGTCTCCCACCAGCACATTGAACGAGCTGAGATCTAACAGATGGGCTCAAAAGCCTGTTTGCCAAAAGAGATATAATGAACTCTGGTCCAGGAATTTGTGACTATATGCGCACACACAATACGACTGCCCTCTACGCTATGCCTAGGTATGACTTCATTACCCTTCAATAGGGTTATCCAAGACTTTTATCTTTCTGGAAAAAAATTAAGTAGATTAAGATAAAATGCGCCCAACTCATTCAAGAAGTGTGGGAAGAGGATTCTGGAGCCAGAATGTCTACTGTATGGTCTGACTCACAGCCCAGATGGATGCGGTGAATTTCACCAAATACTGCCACCCCAAAGTCTGACGTGAGAGCTGTTAATAAACCAGAGCACTATGGCTATCGAGGGGCGGTTCACAGTGAAGAGATGGGGAGACTCATTATTATAAGCACAGAATGGGAGATGATGTCGGAGACGGCTGCCAGTATTGTGCACTATTAACAGCTGCCGTAACAGCGTGCAGACACACATAGGCATAGTTATACATAGACAGGCGCTGGAAATGCTCACCGTCGACTTCCCGGTGCTGTGCTCTACCGCCGATGGTTAGTTTTGCGGTTTTAAGCAACGCTTCTGCACATGCCGGCAAAACAGTATCGACGCAAGTTCCCCAAAAACACAGACGTAGATGCATTTATCCAAAGCAACTTACATCGTTGAGAGCGCGGGGCCAGCTAGACTTTGGAGGGGATACATTTTTGATTGGGGGGGGGGGGGGCGGGTCGCCCTCCTTATGTTCGTTTAGTCATGGGGGCACTTTCAAGCACTTGGGCAGAGGGGGCATGTGGCTAGACACCCCCAAAACATGACTAGCTTCAGCTTTTGGCCAGAAACCCGACGGTGGAACCACTACACCAATCTTGGGATTGGAACATGCAACCTTGCAACCACGAGCACGACATCCAAAGTCACCGAGTCACACACCAACCCTAAAGAAAGCACAGTCTCCCTTGGGGTCTCGACCCCTGGGCTCCCATATGACGGGCAAGGACACTCCCCGGGATTCTAATGAGGACACGACGAGCGAATATTGATTTAGCAGCCAAGGCAGAATTCCGCAGAAAGCCAGCAGTGAAAGTATAAAAGCAAATTGAATAAATTGTGCATCATGAAACACAACGGTATGGTAGAAGCGATCAGGATCTGCGTGACCTTTATGCACAGTTATTGCGAAAAGAAAGTCACTTCACTGCTGTAACATGAGTACGCCGCAGTCTACAGGTTCAGTATTTATGGCCCACGTGCTTTTGAAGGTTCGTTCAAAACCCTTATGTCACAGTTTATTCTCGGTCCTGTGCTACAGGCCGGAGCAATCGAGAAATCTACAGGAAGCAGTAGAGTATAGGAACCAAAGACATCCCATTAAATGTTGAAGAACGTTTTTTGTCCTTTGTAAAAAAAAAAAAAAAAAAAGGACCTCAGTGTGCATTACTGATTATCACACTCTTGTAAGGAAGAAAATTTTAAGTTTCGGGACCCTGCATCACACTGGGAATGGATTCGAAGGCATTGTCTGATGCACACGTAGGGTCCTGCAAGAGACTTTCCCATATCTTGCTAAAACCAGTACAATCAGAAGAAGGACTGGTAAGGTTAGAATCTGTCTGTTTTCCCGTGGCTCCTAACCCTGAAAACGCCCTTCGGGTAACGGTGCTGTGTACAGTGCTGATGATTCATTACGCAACAACCTGCCCAATCGTCCCGGGTGCAAGCATTAAAGACAGCAGCGTCCGTGGGCGTCAATGGGCAGAGGGAGCAGACTGAACCTCCTCAGGATTTGAGGTGACGCGTCTAGCGCTGCATCCCGGGTCTCAGTCAGAGGAGTTCAGCAGTCGTGTTGGAGCCGGGAAAAACTTGTGCAACTGGGGAAGTGGGCTGATCGAAGTTTTGCTTTTGTAGCCTGAAGCAGAGAGACGAAACAATCCCAGCATGCAATACCAAGGTGGAACTTGCAAAGTGTTAGTATCAGACAGACAGTGAAAAGGATGCTACAACTGACTACTCAATGTGGTAATAATATATATTTGACAAAGAATTTCACTTGATTTTATTATACTTTGGAGTCTTTCTGCCCTGTGCACAAATTGCTGAGGACAGAATTAAAGATAAGCGTTCGGCAGATGGACGGTTAGGTTTCAGTCTTTGGAAAATATTCATGTTTTCACTTTAATATACACGAAGCCGGGTACATGCAGCGGATATTGGCATCGGCTGTGTTACATTTTAACTGCAATTTTCACATCACTGTCTTTGCACTTCCTTGTGGTTGGGATCGAAACAGAGGTGACAGTGAGACCGTCCTCTGACTTACGGGGCAGTGAACGCTGCTGGTGTTCGTTGGCTTGCCAGAATTAACTATACAGTAGCAGAAATTTTCAGATATATCTGTTGGGTTTTGCTACATTGCTAAAATACCCTAGCGACAGTTTTGATTGGACAGTTGCATAACAATTTATGCTATCAAAATTACTGTCCTATACTTTAAATGGGAGTGGAAGTGCTTTTTACACACAGTCTTATGGTGTCACAAACTGATACCTACATAATTTTCACTGGGGTAAAAGTTTATTTTCATCGAGAAATGTAATGCAGGGATAAGTATAACGTAAAACATGCTAAATTCCAGGTAAAATAGAAATCTAATTAATTATTGAATTTCAACATTTTTACTTTAATTAAAACAAAGACCACGATTTATAATAGTCTCGACAAGCAATACAAATACACGTTTAATGTCGAGTTCGGGGTCGGTAAGAATACCCACAATATACTACTAATTACCTCGATCATCTGAAATAAACACATGTATTAATAAAATATGAATAACACGTAACATAAAATAACATGCGAGAGTAGCAAAAATGCAGGTATTGTAGAAGCATGTTTCTTTGCGCATGCGCCGTAGCGCTTGGGCATAACACCTGTATCAGTTTGCGATGGAATAATGTAGACCGAAGGAAAATTCTTATTAATTGGGACGCTATGCTGGTGAAATGGCCAAATAGTTTTAAAACATGTAAAACAACGACAAAAACAGCCCCATCGTCCTGAACATTAAAATTCAAATAAAACGAAATTGGAGAGGTGTAAGTATAAATTCAGCAACAGTTATATAACCAATAACATATGAGAAGACATGAGCTAATTCAAAATAAAAATTCAAAGCAGAATAAATATGTTAAATCCCCCAAAACATTTACAGAAGTAAAAATCACAATAACTACAGTGTAATGATTGAAACTGAATTCCTAATTTAAAATGATACTACTTGTACTTTACAGTAATTTGAATTTCATCATGGTTTCTGAACTCAAAAAGTAGCTCTGCCTACAGATCACCGAACAGCAGGATTCTCGATGAGACGATTGCAGCTCCGTACCCCGGGAGAAGCTTCCAGCACCGCACTTAATCTGACGTTCATCTGTAAATACCCCGCGGTATGACTGTGTGAAATGTAAAACGTGTAAAAATCAATGTAAACCGCCGTCTACGGAGGAGAATTAAAAACTCGGGTGCCGGAGATTACGAGGGGGGAACAACAAAAGAGAGGAGCAGATGGCGAAGGGGGTTACGAGGATTTCGAAGCACTTAGCAGTTGGTGAATAGGTTCCGTGTGCGAGCGTCAGGGTTTTGAACTATATTAAGAGGAGAGAAAGCAGCGCTGGCGTAAACGGCGCACTGCACACACTTCAGAGATTAACACGCAGAATGGCTGCCTGACCCGTTTTCATGTTTATATACCTCCCGGTGTGTCATTGCATAAAATCAATAAGCTAGGGAAATTGAATAACGTCTCTCCCAATGGGCATGTAAATGGATTCAAAACCGCGCTGGAAAAAAAAGTGGCTTTTAATTTACAAATAGCGACGGTTTTACTCAATTGCATGTTCAGTTTACCGTCATACCTTGTAATTATGTTTTCGTACAACGTTCGTGTGAAAGTAAATAGGAAAAACCAGCCAAATTATATGCATAGAAATGCATCCATTTTGTTCTTTAAGTACTAGGCAGCAGTTGGGCGTCACATATCCAAGTCTGGGGGGGGGGGGGGGTGTTTGAACCCCATCTGGACTCCATACACGTGTACACTTTGCATGCTCTCCTTGGATTTGCTCTGGTGTCTGTTCTTTCATTCTATAAGTAACAGCCATCACAGTATCGCGTGTAGATGAGTTCAAATTCCATCCCCACTCTTCGATTTGCATTCCCTCTCTACCAGTTCCAAGCCCAATGTTGTGCACTTGGGTGAATTTGTGCATCTGGTGCAGGGATCTTCAAAACTGGACCTTAATTCCTAATCTAGGCCTCGTTTTCAGTTCTCCCAGGTAGTTAGTTTAGTAATTACTGATTCTGATTGGTCAGAGGCTTCACACCTGACTCAGGTAAAGAAAGGCTGGGAAATTGACAACAATGACTTGAAAAACCCTGATCTAGCATTTAACTGTGGGCCATTCGAACCCGAGCCCACCTCAGCCCTGTATGGCATAAGAGATACAGAAAACAGGCGTACGGGCCGCATCACTGCCTGCAGGTCACCATCGCCCTCGAACACAAGAAATAGTTCAGAGGAAAACAGACACTGGCGGATAATTTGGAAAGCGGCTCCCCAGATATCTCCCC
>JABFEB020000047.1:6107349-6121492 GCA_019775895.2 Stomatorhinus ivindoensis
CCCCCCCCCCTAAATATCACTCCCTACTCCCGCGGAGCACGAAAGGTCACGGCCGGTCCACAGCACGTCCTCTTCCAAATCGCGGCAGTTATTCCTCCGGCCTTGCCGAAATCGCGCCTCATTTTGAGAATTTATGGCGAAGGGGCGAGGGACTCGAGCGAGGCAGGACGTGCATAGCAGCAGAGTGCACAAATCCACAAGAAGGCAGTTATGTGCGGGGAATATGGAGGACGAGCTCATGCGACGGGTATTTTTTGCCTTTCTTTGTCCCTTCTTCTATTGCCCCTGCCGATACAGCTCCATCTTACCTTTTGTTCTTCAATAAAAGTTCATCTCCATCGCGCTCCCTGCGGAGAGCTGACATACAGATTTGGACTCTCTCTCTTTCTCTCCTCTGCCGGAAAAACGCAGGCTGAAATAGTAAATTAAATGAAGTCATGACGAACAGAGTTAAATTGCTTTTCCTTCTGGTCCGTTATCAAAGGCAGATACACCGAGGACGGCATATGAGAGGAGCCCAAACAATTATGTAAATTGTAAGCTGGTTCTTTCAAGGTTCAAATCTGATCCTTACGTTCTCGTAGGATTTTAAAGTTTCTCAACTGTGATACTAACTTGAAAGAGGAATTGACACACGACATATTCCAGGAGGATAAAGCAATAACCTACAAACAAGATAGTCGGACAGCAGATGAGCAAAGGCTCTTAGCGGAAAGCATACTTTCCCCGGTAATTGCAGTAGCCCCGTGCAATAGGACGTTTTTGAAATTGCATTGCGCCGTTTATCAGCTCCGAACTCTATAGAGGCGAAAGCCTTTATTAAATCTTAACGATAAAATGGCAAATTGAGATACGTAGGAGGTCGTGGCAGTTTTTCACTGTGCAGGAACGCTTCTAACGTGCAATAGTCCGTCTCAAAGGTCCCTGGAGAGATTATGCCGGTCATTACCAGGTTGCCGATGACCCCCCATTTACAGTAAATCAAATCAGCAAAATTGTAATATAGGGGAAGCGCCACTAATGGCAGCTTATGTGGGATCTGAGAGGAATAAATCTGTATTTGTGGGGAGCTAAACTTTCCCTAGTCTTTCAGTGGGGAATATCGTTTAAATTATTTGTGCTTTGAAGAAATAAATTTTTATACGTGTATTTTCAAAATAAATCCACCAGCGCACACCGCATTATGGAATTAAAAACGACTGTCGTTGCGACGCAGATTTTGTAATGTCCGTTTGACACAGAATTGTTGCTCGCAGGGCTGGGCAGGTGCTTGATGGTTAAAATTGGTCGCTCAGTGGGGGAGGGGAGGAAATCACTGCTAGTGAAAAACACAAAAAGAGGCTATTCAGTATCTTTACTGGAGCTTGAGCCCCCCCTCCCCCCACGTTCCTGGTTGCTGAAGACATCAGGAAATCAAGAAACTTCTGATCAGTGGCGACCACTGAGATGTAGGAGGTACAGTCAGGACCATAAATACTTTGACACTGACAAGTTTTACTATGTTACCCGTTTACTGAAATACATTGTAATTGACATAAAGTACATATGGACATAAAGTGCGGACTCTCAGATTTCATCTTAGGGAAATCCGCATTCAAATTGGATGAAGGGTTTAGGAGTTTCAGCTCGTTAACATGTGCTACCCTTTTGCTAAAGGAGCTAAACGTAGTTGGGCAATTCATTTAAAAGCTATTTCATGGACAGGTGTGGGCAATTCCTTCATTTCATTATCAATTAAGCAAATAAAATGTATGGAGTTGATCTGAGGTGTCTCTGCATTTTGAAGATTGAGGTGTGAACATACAACATGCGGTCAAAGGAACTCAGCATGCAGGTGAAACAGGCCATACTTAGGCGGCGAAAACAGGAAAAAAAAAAAAAACTATTCGAGAAATCGCCACAACATCAGGAGTGGCAAAATCCACAGTTTGGTACATCCAGAGAAAGAAAGAAAGCATTGGTGAACTTCAGCAATGCAAAAAGGCCTGGGACGTCCACGGACAACACCATGGTGGAGAGAAACCCCTTCGTAGTGAACAACACTCTCCAGGAGGTTGGCGTATCAATATCCAAGTCTACCATAAAGAGAAGACTGCATGAAAGCAAATACAGAGGGTTCACTGCAAGATGCAAGCCGCTCATAAGCCTTAAGAATGAATAGAATGGCTAGATTGGAAAAAACATCTAAAAATCCAGCACAGTTCTGGAACAGCATTCTTTGGACAGATGAAACCAAGATCAACCTGTATCAGAATGATGGAAAGAAAAAAAGTATGGAGAAGATCTGGAACAGCTTATGATCCAAAGAACACGGCATCATCTGTAGAACACGGTGGCGGCCGTGTGATGGCTTGGGCCTGCATGGCTGCCAGTGGCACTGGGACTTCAGCGTTTCCTGATGTGACACAGGATGGAAGCAGCTGAATGAATGCTGAGGTGCTCAGAGACATCATGTCTGCTCACATCCAGCCAAACTGATTGGGCGGCGTTTCAGAATACAGATGGACAATGACCCAAAACACACAGCAAAAGCAACCCGGGACTTTATTAAAGCAAAGAAGTGGAATATTCTCAAATGGCCAAGTCAGTCACGTGATCTCAGCCCCATTGATCATGCATTTCACTGCTAAAGACCAAACTACAGACAGAAAGACCATCAAACAAACAGCAAACGAAAGCTGCTGCAGCAAAGGCCTGGCTGAGCGTTAAAAAGGAGGAAACCCAGCGTCTGCTCATGTACAGGAGGTCAAGACTTCAGACAGTCATTGCCTACAAAGGGGTTTCAACCAAGTATTAGAACGGAGCATTTTATTTGCAGTTATATTAATTTATCCAATTACTTATGGGCCCCTGAAAGGAGGGAATTGTGTAGAAAAATTACTTTAGTTCCCCACATTTTTATGGGATGATTTTGTTCCTCCCACTCAATTAAAGTTGAAAGTCTGCACTTCAACTGCATCTGAATTTGTGGTAAACGTACAGAACTTAAACTGAAAAACTTGTCTAAATATTTATGGTCCTGACTGTGTCACATGGTGCTAATGAGTCGCAGTCTCTCCTGAAATGGCATGTCGTACGACCCCTTCCTGCGAGTAGCATTCTCACGTGCCCGAATGAAGCCAGCCGGCACCCTGAACGGAACGTGGCGACGTACGTCACCAGCGTTCTGGCACACGTTCTGCGCCGGCTCGTGCCTGCATCGGCGCGCCGGCTGCGTCGGCAACGTTCAAGTTAATCACCTCCGACAAAATGTTGCCGTGGGAGGGGAGGACCTCCTGACGGAGAGCGGCACCACCGAGCTCCTGTGATTGGCTGCTGCGGGCCTAATTAAAGCAAGCGCTCAGGCCTAATTATAACAGGTAGACGGCCAGGAGTGGGACAGGCGTGCACTGTGCGGTAGCTTCAGCAGTCGCGCCATCTGCATCCTGTTTACACCCAATTGCCTGCCATTCGCTCGGGGAAGATGTTGCACGGTTGCTCGAGCACGTCACTGGACGGGCAGCTCTCCACGGCCTCTTCCCGCTTTTAGGTGTACGCCGTTCTGTGATATTTAAAAACTTAATCAAGATCCGCTCTTCCAGGCTCCCACCCGTTTCTCTTCATTTACACAAAAATAACGTAAACCTGTAATTCATCTCGAAGGATGCGTTACAGAGCCTGTGTTGTAATAAATCATAAAACGGTGCTAAAATTAATATTGAAATATCAAATTACACGAATTCATCCAAAGAAGAAAAATAAAATCAGCCCACAGCATTGTGCTAAAAAAACTGGGCTCTGCAAACATGTTTCGCTACATTTGGGAGACACTGTGTTGCTGTCGCTACATTGTAATTCCTTAGCACATTATTTAAGCAATATATATGCAAATTTATGCAAATAAATATTGATTATAGCAGATTTACAATGGTATTAAGGACACGCTGACACATCTATTAATCATAGTCTCAGGGGCAAAATAACTAAAATCCGTATTCGTGTGTTTGGGTGATGTTGCAGATGGAAATTATAATTGTGTTGTACAAATCAATATTAGTTATTAAATAAGCACCAGTTAATGTCACGAATCGCAAAGAAAACCACGGTGTCGCTCTGAGATTCCCTCAGCTCCCAGTATGAACAGGAGAACGAGGCGTGAGGAATGGACTGGAAATATATGGGGACTGGAGATGGAGAAGTTCTCCCACCCTCAAGTGCGAGAGGATCCATGCGGAGTGATAAAAGTTAAAAAGGAAGAGAAACAATTTTTTAAAAAATCGACTGTAGTTTGCGTGCAAAGGGACAGAAATATATCAAAAGGGAACAGGAGAGGCTGTTTGGTCTGCATGTACACAGTGGTTCAGGCTATGAGGTTAGACAGAAGCTGAAGAACAGCACACCGATTTACACAAAAGCGGAATAAATGACGTGACATTAATCAGAATCTGAAAATCCCCATGATCTAATTACCTGATTATCACTCACGCACCATTCACCTTCCAAGCTTCTCAGTTAATTTAGATACATTAAACACTCATTTTGCAAAGTTACAATCACAGTGAAAATAATTAACTATGCAAATCATCTTGTGTTTACTACTCAGAAGCAATGTCTGTAGAACTGAGTCTGATTGGCACCAAAACTGGTGCAACGCTAGGTCATTTGTTGTGGCAGTCAGGCCTCAGACTGAAGCTCTGTCCAATCAGAATGCAGGATTTATGGCGTGCGCTTCTGTCCATACAGATTTGTGTATCAGGTGTTTCTCAATACCAGGAACGCCAAGATTGTACAACTCGCCTCCCAAGAACAAACTTGGGATGCAATGAATCACGGGATTGTTCTCGTTTGGTGAAGATGCAGCCGATGCATCCTTGGTATTTGGGGCGGAGCAAGAGTGACATCCAAGGATTTTTACTGTACTCGGTTCTCATAGTATTGGAGCTGGTCTCCGGCGATGGAAGATGATGTATAATGAGTACGCGAGACCACAAGTGCGGTACGGTCAAGTATGCACACTGAGAAACCTCCATGCTCTTTCTGTACTTTCAGGCTCCTCCTCTCAGCCCAGTGACCCATCACAATTGACAACTACAATCGTCTTTAATCTGCAAACGCGTGCACTGATGTACATTATATGAGGGCTTGCCTAACTATCCAAGAAGTACCCTGTTTACACATTATCTCTCGGGGAGGGGGCGGGGGGGCTTGCGTGTTACACGGGGGCTGCAAAAATGAAGTTCTAGTTCACTAGCTAGAAATTCTAAATGGTCTGCAAGAGACCACTGTAAATTGCCTGCAAAATTGAGCACATATGGATGTTACACATTTGCACCCCCGCCCCAAAAAAAAAGAACAAAAACACAGATAAGAAATATAATTCTGTACAAATCAGACAATTTCTCTCCTGTGGAAATGCAATTACGTTTTTTTTTAATACCAAGATTTTCAGTATCACTTCATAGTTTCAGCCCTTTTTTAAATAGTAATTCTGAGACATACCACCATGTTCACGCACATGAATAGTCAGACATGCAGGTCACCTCACGCCATATGCCTAATATGTATTTCCGCTACATGATTGGCTATCATAATACAACTTTGCTGTAATTGGTAGTTACTTTTGCACACCCGCTTGCTTTAGTAACTATAAAATACTGCCCCACTATCCAGGATGGCTTTTGACACGAATATAGCGTTTTGCCATATTTCAGTTAAATTCTGTGCCGGTGATTTTTAAACAAACGGATTTTGGTCTGTTCAGGTCTGACAGAATATGGGGCTGAAGACGATTTGACTGAGACAGAAAGACTTTTGTTTATCCAGTCAGTTATGGGGATAAGGTTTCAGATGTGAGGAGCGCAAGGAGGATAAAGATTCAGTGAAATTGCATTTCATCCAGGAAATATTCGGTCCAAGTGAATGTGAGAGTGCGCTCTAGATCTGCGATGCCGTCCCAAGATGCTCATAGAATTTGCAGAGACTGAAGTGGACAAGAGATTTCAGTCAACAGACAAGCATCACGATGGTGATAAAGGTTTTCCTGAAATGGATCTACAGGATCTCCAACAGAACAGATTAATGCTTCTATGGGAGTGGAATGCTGATTGCGTTCTGAATCTTCAATACAGTACTTTAGAATTCAGCAGTTTGCTTGTGTTCAAATACAGCTGCTTGGGCAGCGGAAACTTGGCTAGCTTAATAAGACCTGCCAAATTATTAAAATTTATCGTACTATTCAATCAACTAATCTTTCTACTCATGTAACGTTAAAGAATACATTATACACAAGCATTACTCAACATTGAACTGGTAAGAGTACAGGAACAGTGATAAAATCAATTATTTTAATGTATCCCCTTTAGTTTGGGTAACATCCAGGATGTAACAGATTTACTTTCCTCATAATCCACTCTAAAATGAATTCAAAAATCACACTGAATCACATGGACAGTAAAGACACTCAATTAATGGCCTACACAGTTACCAGGTCCAGAAAAACCACACCCATGCCAAATATGTAATGTGGTCATCCAGCAATAGATACACTTATAATTGAAAGGATGTATCCATTTGACAGACATGAATATATTACTCGAAAATGGCCTTGTTTAAAAAAAAATGTACTTTCACTTTTCCCCCATGAATTTAAGCATTCAAATGAAGTCAAGGGTATTAAAACAACTCAGCAGAGAACAGGGGGGGGGGGGGGGCAATTGACAGTTGATGACTTAAAATGTGCCTTTTCATAAGCCGAGTAGCCACCTTGTGAGACAGTGTGACATAATACGAGCGAGCTCACGGCAAACTGTTAAAAAGAATAAGGCATAAACTGCTGGATATGACGCAGTCACAGCACCCGGTCTCAGCCGGGCCAAGCTGAATCGCCTTCATCTGAAGATCTAGCACGTGTGTTCACAGCAGTGCAGGAATCGTGACAATCAAAACCCGCCACCGTATCACTTTAAGAAGGACCTTACCGTGACTGGCACTTACCTCAGGTGCTCAAGTACCAATACAATAAGCTGATTCCCAGACCTTTTTAGTGGTACAAAAAGCAATGCTGGGATCTTGTGCTCAAGCGGATAGTATCCTGATAGTAGTAATCGCCACATAAGGCGATTCTCAGAAATCCTCAAGAAGGGCAATTGGCTCCCCCCCCCATTTATAAATTAGCACTTTTAAACAGAACATTGCAAGTTGCAGGTCAAATGGTAAGTTTTGCAGGGAACGCAGTATTAAGCTGCCAGGTAATTACTAGTGCATCAGTCAACAATGAAGACTTACTCAGCAAGAAAATAAAATTATACAATTAGCCAACAAATAGCCAATAAACAAATGGCCTGCAGACAAAAAGCCCGCAGACAAAAAGCCCGCAGACAAAACCAGAATCAGTAGCATTTCAATCAGGAGTTCAGCCTTAATGAGGGACCTCCTGCCCGCGAATGTTAGAGCCACAGGGCAGCAGTCCCTACTGCCTTGGCACTGCACCTTTCAAACAGCAGGCTGGCAATCAGAAACTTATTTAAATAAGGCTAATTAGTGGAAGCACCTGCGCTTCATCAGCCAACCCATATTTGTGCTTGGCACACAAGATCCTGTCATATTTTGTTTCCATTTTAAATCAGTATTAAACATTGTTACAATGTTATATATTATTCTTAATAATATACAGGGTTTAATAAGACACGAGTTATTTTATAGATCAACGTTTCCCAATCCGGTCCTCAGACACCCGCAGACGGCCTACGTTTTTGCTCCCAGCCAGACAGTCCACATTTGCGCTCCCTCCCAGCTCCTGGGTCCGTGGGCTGCCTGGCAGCCCCCAAAGACTGGGTTGGGAAACACCGTTATACATAATTCACATATTGATTCTCTTTTCAAGACGGAGCAGAAATTAGGCTCTTATATCTGAGCAGATCCCAGATCACGTGTGAACTGCTGTCTGTTCTCTCACTATAGTGATGATTAAGTTAAACGTTAAATGGATGATTCGTCAGATGAAGAATCTTTTCAGTGATGTGGGGGCTTACTTTTACCTCACCAGCAGCTTCATTGGGAATGTCCTGCACCTCCTGGCCTTGTTTTGCACCATCAACTGGTAAGAATAGCATGAAGACTGATTCACGATTTAAGATTTTATAGTCATATGCACACTATCCAATGAAAATTTTACTCTGCAAATCCTTCCGGCCTTCCCACCCGTCAACATAAATTAAACGCAAACACAAATATAAATTAAAACAATAAATACAAGTACAATAAATAGTTTAACACAATGCAATAGTACAATTAATATGTAAACTGTGCAACGATTACCTACAGCAATACTTTCATCTTGAAATAACAGTAAAAGCATTCAATACAAAAACAATGTTAAAAAAAAACAATTTTTTAATGTATGTCCTTTTATAAGTTAAAAAAACAATGGTAAACTTTCCACATATTAAATGTACATTAGAAGGGATAACTGGAGTTTAAATAGATAAACAGAATGAAATTATGTTCAGCCAAGAGCATAACATTGTATTGAGCATTGGGGGGTTCAGGTCTTCACCCATTTAAGGGGATCCAGGGGGTTGTATTGGCAGGTTCTGATTATTGGGGTGATTGCGACCCACCCCCCTGCCTCAAGTCCCCCCATAATTTACAATAATGTGTTAAACAACAGGGTAGATGTGCACCCAATAAGCACATTCCTCCTATCAACACTGTCAGACAGAGTTCTGGGGTGAATCTCAAAACCAAGAACGCAAAGACCGTACTTGTGGTCTTGGCAAGACCGATCTTGCTAACTTACCTTCCAAGAACGATCTTGGGTTGCAATGAATTTTGGGATTGGTGAGGGTGGAAGTGATGTACCTTCATATTTGGGGAGGAGCAAGACCAACATCTGGGGAATTTTACTATCTTCTGTCCTTGTGTTCTTAGTATTGGAACTGGTCTTTGGCAATGGAAGACGACGTAAAATGGGTGCATGAGAAGACAAGTACGTAACCTGAGATTCACCCCTGTACTCTTGTGATCAATTGAAGCCCAATAGCCTGTTGCCTTGTCGCATGCTATTCTGCACCAGGACGGTGAACGCGCGCCATCTTGAGTGCCTGTCCCAGCCTGGGGAACTGCACAAGCACCAGTCAAGCTTAAATCCGAGCATATGGAAACCATAAATCACAGGCAAACTATTTTAAACATGGAAAACAAAAAGGCTATTTCTGGCAAAAGAAATCAATGAACGAGTCAGGTGTTCCCACCCCCCGTTTTCATTTTATTTTGCGTCATAGAAATAGACTTTAAAATATCCTACATAGTCTAAAAGGACAGAGAGAACAGAGCCCATTTTCTACGAAAGAAAACCAATAGTAGAATGCTTTAAACAAATTTACTCTTTGGCACAGAAACAAGACTTAACTAGAAGCTTTTCCCCTGTCAAATTTACCTGTTCCTGGACGAGCAACTTAAAAGCAGCCTCCGTGTAATTAATGGAAGGATCCGGACCTCTGGACATAGATTGATGAAGGCTGTGGGTTTGTCTTCAGCGATCGATTCCTCTCTGAACTCTTGCTAGGCCCTTTTTTCTCTCTCTCCACCGCAGATAGGTGAAGGAAAGCACGGAGTCAGCTGAAAGAACTGCTTTAAACGTCAGTGGAATAGCGACTAGAAAACAGCCCGGGTCTTTGATGTGCCCCAAGATTAGACCCCCCTGTGCCCGCAGATACAGCAGGAAGGGTAGGGGCACAAACAAAGTAAACTAATTGTAGCCATAATATCAGACCCCGAACCCTGCATGTGCTCTTATCAGAAACACCCTCAAATAAAGTTATCGAGTTTCCCGCTAGGCGCAGCCGCAGCCAATCTGCTGTAACCTAATCTGCCTGCAGCACGTTTATCTGCATGCACATGCTTCTGAACTTCCGCAAATTATTTAACAGCGATATTTTTTACTACGGCTTTATCGATGCACACTTCTAAAATGGATGTGTTTGTTTATTTAATGGTCACAGTTAATTGTATTATACAAGTACCCGTCTGTGTGCAGGAGTTCAGTGAAACAATATGGACATATTTCGTGGAGAAACCACAGTCATTTTGAAATAAATTATTCTGTACGTAATATGTATAGGCTAATATGCAAAGAGCGGCTCCAAATTGTTCTGGGGCTTTGGTGTGTGCAGTTCTCCATGGCGTCACGCGGGTTTCCTAAGGACACTCTGCTTGTCTCTGACTAATTGGTGCCTGGCTAATTTACCCCATGACAGACTGGCATCCCATCCCTATCGTACACAATCTCACACACAGTTCTCCTCGGGACTCTCTCGAAATTTGTGCGTCCCCGTGGACCACATTAGCGGCCACCGGTAATGATTGGATTTCTAGATATTTCCATGTACAGTGCGGTGCTGTCACTCTTTGATGAGGCACCTGTAAAAGGCGAAAGGACCTTGGAGTAGCGAAAGAATCGGTCCCAATTAAGCCCCGAAAATTCTCACAAACTCATCACAAAGATGGTTGAGGGTTATTAACTGTTACCACATCCCCATTACGGCAAGTACGCTGAACTTCTGGCGGTATTCAGACTGAAGTTTTCCAGCCTGTAACTGCCGAGTGAACATACACACAACTAAGGAGACAACGGCGATTTTTCTCAAGCATTACGCTCCAAGAGGACATTATGGCACGATAAAATAACGGATCTGTAAAACAGCATTTCATATTGAAGCTTCCCCCAGCTGCTGGTGCATGTCTTATACATCTTCTTCTCTTTTCCGGAAACCGATCTCTTCCACTTCAGTGACCTGGGAAATAGAGGTGAGAAATGTCTGTTTTTTTGGTGAATAAAAGTAAGGAACACGCAGCATGTTAATGTAAGTGAGCGACAAAAGTATAAATATCATGTCTGAAAATTATGTGTCATAAAAGTGTCACAGATTGTATGTTACAAATTTACTGTATGTATTATACATGACATGTGGTATAGTTTCCAGGGGCGTCCTTAGGCCTATCTTAGCCTCCCCCCATTCAATTGTATACCAATTAGTCTAAATAATGTGGATCATTCCATTAGACCCCCCCAATAAAGGTATAGAACCTCCTTCATAAATCTACAGTGAAGCTCCTGATTATATATGTACACACACACACACACACACACACAATGTGATTGATTTTGTTATAAGCCTGAGTATTCTAACATGAATTTATTGCTGCGTTGCCTATTTCTTTTGTGTAAATGCATCAAAATTAAGATAAAAGAATAAACAAATATCTCAATTATTTATCTGATTTGCCTTTCTGCTTTCTCTGTCCCCAAAATCGTTACAACTTGTTTTGCACTGTCGTGTCTAAAATAAAATCTGAAGCACTTTTTCACAGGGTCGGATCGCATTAACCCTGCATCGGAGCATATAGCGCCAGACTGCAGCTGTACGGACGCGTTTGCTCTCGTTATTTGCCGCGTAAGCTGATTTATGGACAGCTGCTGGAGGTGAGCCCCAGCGCAATCCATCACGGCAGCCGCAGGCGCGGGCACGCCGGTGCGCGCGCCCGATGCAGCCGCGGGGGCCAAAGATGAACAAAGTCACCCGGCGCTCATTGCATTTAAACATAAAGCATAAAGGAGCTGGATCTCTGCCAGGCATAGGTAATTTACACGGGCGGCTCTTTCCATCTCAGACATCAGAGAAAAGCGGGGTAATGAACATTCGGTAAACTGAAAGCCTTCGCGCTCAAACGGCGGCCCGGCGATGTAAAATTAAAGTGACGATCCCCTCCTTCTCTCCTTCTCTCGTTTCAGCGCACTTTGCGTAGTGATCAGAGCACTCCGGGTTTAACGCCGCCATTTCCATAAACGCATTAGTCGGTAAGGAGAGAAGGCTGATGTGAACGGAATGCTTTCTGTGACGACCAGGTAAGAGTTATAACGTGCGTAATTCAAACTGACAGCGAAGTTGGGGATGTCTGAGAAGCTGAAAGCAAGACAATAAATAGCAGTACAATAAATACCAAGGGGCCTGAAGCATGACAACCTTCTGTGCTGAGTAATTTTCAATAACACTGTTTTTGGGATCTTCCTCGCTGTTGTAGTTAATCAGTTAATCAGGCATTTGGCTACTTAAACCTATTTATAAACCTGACCTATATGGTTACACGTGTGCTGTGGAAGATGTCTAAAGAAAGATTGGGGGACATTTCTTGCGTTGGCGCACTCTGCGCAAATGCTATTGCCGCAGTATAAATGATCTGCTTAAAGGCGCATTATCATAAAACAAGGGGCACTGTCACGCTGGTAAATAGCAAACAAGCGGTGCAAACAAAGAGTCATCAACATCTGTCAAGGTTTCACTTGAGCACAAAATCGTTTCAGGAACAATCTATAATGGGCGGCCACTTTATTAAGTACATGGGCTTGCTGATGCAAACAGCGGATCCTGTGGCTGCAGCTGAATAGAGAGAGCGAGCAGATGAGGTCACTGAGGTGAGGAGGACGGCTGGGCTCGCTGAAGGTAACCAGAAGGTCAACAGTGCAAAAATAACAGCTCAAGACAATGGTGGTGCAGAAAGGATTCTCTTAATTTACCCTTAGAGATGATCAGACTCTCTGAGGCTCTACCCTTTTTAGACGGTTTAGGAGGCACTAGTGGTGTTTTTCTGCTGCCAGCAAGTACTGAATCATGCCGCAAACTGGCCATTTTCCATTGTAAAGGGTGCAAGTCGTATCGGAGTCATATCGGAGTCATATCGGAGTCATATCAGAGTCATATCAGAGTCGTACCCGCGCTGACCGAGCCGGCTTACTATAACACCACTCGGGCGTGACCAAACCAAGCTGCTTGCATCACCACCATCTGATTAGTTTAAATTCATGGAGATACCGGTGTTTTGTGCGTGGATTATCTGGAAAAAAGGTGTATATTCTGTATACTACTCAGTTTTAGTAGTATTGCATTTTGCAACGCATTTCCCCTGTCAGAAGGAGCTTAAACTCCTGCCTCTGGAGAAACCTCTCCCTTGTCCCGGGGGAGGTGGGGGACATTGAGTCCGAATGGGCCGTGTTCTGCGCCTCCATTATGGAGGTGGCTGACCGGAGCTGTGACCGTAAGGTGGTCGATGCTTGTCACGGTGGCTATTCCCAAACCCGCTGGTGACAGCTGCTGAGGCAAAAGCTTGGGTGTGGGAGGAGTTTGGTGAGGCCATGGAGAAGAACCTCTGGACGGCTTTGAGGAGATTGTGGTCCACCGTCGGGCAGCTCAGGGTGGGAACGCGGTGCAACATCTACACTGTTTATGGTGGGGATGGGGCGCTGCTGACCTCAGCTCGGGACGTTGTGGGTCGGTGGAAGGAACACTCCTACGACGACCTCAATCCCACCAACACATCTTCCATTGAGGAAGCAGAGTCTGGGGACTTGGGGGTGGACTCGCCTATCTCTGGGGCGGGGTTGCTGAGGTGGGTAAAAAGGTGAAGGTGGTGAAGAAGGAGCTGAGCTAAAAGGCAAAGCTCTCGATTTACCAGTCGATCTACATTCCTATCTTCACCTATGGTCATGAGCTGTTGGAATGGCTGGAATATGTTCCGGATTTTTAAACTACTACAGGAAAATAGTTCATTAAATGAGCATAGCATGCCGGGGGGTGTTCCACGAGGCAGGATTTCAGAGTTAGCTGGATTAACTTAAGATAGAAGTCATGATCGTCCAATAAGAGGTTCAGAGATTCCTATTGGATGATGATGACTTCTAGCCTATGTTATCCCAGCTAACTGAGAACAGCCGCCAGAAGCATTGTGCGCATCGTGAGATTAACGCTAAAGATGCGAGTGATCGGTTTGCAAAAAGAACATGACCGAGAAAAGCACACCTTCTACACCGCTGTGGACCTGCATTCTTCCACCGGCAAGTTTGTTTGCGCTTCCACGGTCGGCACGGAGATGGTATAAGCCTTTGCCACTGACAGGGCTGCAAATTCACGCCAGATAAATCGCTTGACTGTCCAGCCAAAATAGGCTGGAATGTGTGGTAATTTCCGGACTGGAATCTCCTTCTCATGCTCTTCAAATCTCTATGGGCTTTATTTCCACCACAGATACTGTGCCTTTGTCCTGATGTAGTCCCCAGCACACCCCGCCATGCTGCCTGTGTATACTTTAAAGGTTCATCACAATGAGGGAT
>JABFEB020000047.1:6121509-6135516 GCA_019775895.2 Stomatorhinus ivindoensis
CCCCAGCTGAAGCCTTTTCAGCAGCACGGTGGAAGATCTATTCTGGTGTGAATCTCTGCAGTCTTGCTTCAGAATAGATCAAAGCAAAGAATAGAATTAATTTGCCGAGATACCGAAGTGCGTATGAATGTAATCTGTGCATAGGGGACATGATTAGTATTGATCGAAAAGAATGAGTTGACATTTTGGAACATTCTTTACCGTGAAATTATTAATATTTAAATTCTGGGCTGGAAATTACCGGCACAATAATGTGAATTTGGACAAATCTGACAGCCTTTGTTGATGGTTTCAGCCAATAAACCTGCCTTGTGTTTCCCCAGTGGGTGTCGGGGAGCCACAACCCTACATGGCACCAGTCACCAGGTGCTGAATCGTCTAAAAAACAAAGTGTGTGGAGATGGACGGCAGAATGAATGGAGGGAGACAACGGCAAAGCGGGAAGGGAAAAAGCATCATGACGCTGACAGAGAGCTAAGCAAACCGTTTTGCTTTGTTTGACACTGATATTAACAGCTGACACTGATGAACAGGCTGCATCACTCCAAAAATTCAGCGTATTCTCTGGCCCCCCATCCCAACCTGTACCCTGGCCTTGTGCTGTCTGGGATGGGATCCAGCCCCCCGTGACCCTGACCTGGATAAATGATTAGAAGAACAATGGATGGGTGGATCGATAGACGGATGGGTGCCTGGATCAGCATATTCAATATACAGAACCTCTTCTCTATGCCTTCGTCTACATTAACATGCCAATAATCACATATGAGGGCTTGGTTACAATTTCGTTATGTAATAATTACCGCAGAATCCATCTATCGTGCAGCTTCTTATCCCCTATTGCGCTATTCCCCAATCCAGTCCTTGGGGACCACATACTGGCAGCCGGGTGGGAGCAAAAACATGGACTGTCTGGGGGTCCGGGTGGACCGGACTGGGAAACACCGCCCTATAAGGTCACGGGGGGCCTGGAGTGTAGCCCAGGCAGCACAGGGCGGGAGGACACCGCGAAAAGGAGCCCCAAATCACCGTAATTAATAATTACAGTGATCAAGGGGTGTAATTCTCTGAAAAATTGCAGGTGTCACTGCAAATCTGGAAAACAAATGTAAGGGGTAAATATTCCCGTGGAATACCCAGCACGTGTGGCGAGTTCCCCAAACAAGCGCAGACGTGTTGCATATATCAGTGGCAGGAGACTTGAAATAGAGTGCTATTAATCATATACACAAAGGCGGCAGAAATGACGCCATTCTGTGACGTCGTATTATTTATAGTTTTGTTTGGAGTGTAGCGCGTTTCCGGTGTTTTCTGTAATAAGGGCTTGGAAGCTACTGACGCTACAGAGGGTATTTGTCGCTCCCCCCCCCCCCACTAATAACAGCTACAGCATTCTGGGGGGGGGGGGGTGCGCTCTGATTATATTAAAGGGCCTTTCGCTAAGTGATGTCGGTAACTTCCAAACCCTTGTCACAGAAAACACTGGAAAAAAACAGTAAAAGTTGTTTACTCATGGGATGGTGGTGCGTGTAACACGGTAAAAGCTGTTGACTGGGGGTGGTAACGATTAACGTTGTCAGCTGGGGGGGGGGGGGAGGGGGGATAAAATCAACGAGGTTACTTGATGACCCAGATGTTCCTGGACTTCAGCCCAGGTAGCCCTGTGCATTAAGGGCCCCCCCGGAACTGTCACGCTAATCTGCGTTCTGCATCGTTCCTTTACCTACGGTAGCATCTTTTTTGTCGAGTGTGTATGGAGTTGAAGCTTTGCTGTTGCTATCAGCATGCATGCGTGTGTGTGTGTTTAAATTCCCACAAACGCGCTCCTCGTTTACCTGTGTGTGACACTCCTGTCCTTAGCCTGCCACGCATCTGCTGCAGGGGGCTTTCCAGCACATTAATAGGGAAGCCGCAGTCCGCTGATAAGCATTAATTATGTAATTAATTCAGCTGACAACATTAACCTGAATTTGTTACATTACGCTTGCCTTCTATGCATGCTTAGATGCTGCACGTAATTAAGTATATGATTTTACCCCATAGACTTCTCACCCTTTGCTATGGAAATGATTTCGTGATGGTTTGGTTACTCAGTCTGAGAGAACTGTTATGGAACAGAAGTGAGATTGGAGACAAAAAGGGCTGTTTCTGAATGTTTGTTTTGTGCTGAAACAAAGTCTTTAAATAGATTAGGCACAATTTGGCCAGGTCGTTCTGACACGCATTCACAGGGGGTTCACCTACTGTGCGGTTAAGCAGTGGAATGGCTCAGATGTGTGATGTAAGCGATTTGGAACGTGGTGTGATTGCTGGTGTCAGACATGGTGGTGCCAGGATTTCAGAAAGAGACACACTTTCTGGGGTTTTCACACCCTATAAGTTACTAGATTTTAGGAAGAACGCCATGATGAACAAAAAATATCCAATGAGGGGCAGTTGTGTTGCAAAAACACCTTGCTAATGAGAGCGGTCAGAGGAGAATGGGATTCGGAGAGAGGAGGCCTTCAGAGACGTGAGGCCTTCAGAGCTGGGTGGCCTTCAGAGACAGCAGGGCTTCAGAGACGACAGCCCTTCAGAGACGGGAGGCCTTCAGAGACAGACTTCTCGGAATTCCTTCTGGGCTCTACCACTATAGCAATTCTGGTGACAAACCAGACACTTTCTGAAAATTGGCTTTTCGGAAAAATGTACAGAATCATCTCAGTCTCTTGAATAAAAACTTGATACCATTCTAAATGCATTAATGCCCCTTGAACACCATAGAGAAGAGAAAATAATGTATTACCAAACAAATATATTTACTGCAAAGATTAACTGTCCCGTTTTGCCAGTTGTCCCATTATCACAATACTGGCCCCACAAGCAGGGATTGACATAACTGATACGCAAGTACTCATGCCCAGTATAAAGGTTAAAAATGCGTGTTGTCATTACCGCGTGAATTCTCATAAAACAAGCACGCTTCTGCACTGTTATGACAAGAAATCATCGCGCATTTTAACCTTTATACCGCGAATGCGTACTCGCGTACCAGTTACGTCAATCCCCGTGTTTCGCTGAGTCCATTTAATGGCCGCGTCACCCCCTGCAGTTACAGCAAGTGATCGATTAGCTCTCTGAGCCGCTGGGCTCTTTAATGTAGCGGGCTAATCCACTCCCATGTAAAGGTGTGAGATGTGGCTGTCAGCCACGGCAGGTCTATGCGCCTAGTTTTTTTTTTTTTTTTTGCGGATTTGCCTTTTGCGCTTCAGTCTCCGATGTGTTCGGTTAAACTGGTGTTTCTTCAATCAGAATCGTTTATTTATCGGCAAGCATTTCAACATATGACGAAATTACTTTGGGGTGTCGCGCAAGATGAGAAATAACAATCAAGGCAATCGTCGTATACTGTAAATTATATGCATAAATAAGATCGAAAAATGTGCTGTGCCTAACGATGGGTCGGTGCCCCGTCCTGGGTTATTCCCAGCCTTGCGCCCGTGTGGGACACGTGGGTATGGAAAATCAGTGGATGGATGGATAGATGTATGGAAAACGTGCTTAGTTCATTTAATAATAAATGCAGTGTCATTGGGCTTGTCTGTAAAAGAAATCTGCTTAATTTTTGGGTTACACTCTCCGCAATACGTCATGAGTATGCAGCGAAAGAGGAGTGCAGTTGAGTACAGTAGAGTAGATTAATAAGTAAATGAAAGAGGAGTAATTAGTGACTCACCAGGGTGAATGTCATACTGAGACCAGCATTATCAGAAACCCTAAGAAAAATATGTTACACAAACAAAACAACATTTATGCTCCTTTCTTAATATGAAAATTATGAACATTAAAAAAAAAAATCACAGAACATGATTCAAACGTGTAAGGTCATTACCCCTGAAAATTCATCATGGTAACATGATAATTGTAACTTTCCCCTTCATGGCTCTGCCAGCTAATTACAGATTAGAATAAAAAGCATTAACTTAAAAAATTATTATATAGGACAATAGGAAAAACAAGCCAATTCTCTTTGAGATTCCATTTAACTATTAAATTAATTTCTTGCTTGTTTTCACCTGATTAGTCCTATTTAAAATTTAATAGCCCATTTCAATAAGTAATATTTATCATTCTAATTCTTCCTGGTCTCATTCCATTTATTCAATATATTGAATTTCTCTTCAAAATGTGTCCCTAAATGGTCTGCAGGCAATTAATAATTTTAATTTTAAGTCGTGGTTTTCACAAACGAGCAAACTGCACCCTGAGCTTCGCCGGTCTCCTGGCGGACAGAGGGGCACCGTCACCAGATAACACCAGGTTAGCCGCTACAGATCAGAACCCAAGGCTCTGAGCTAAATGATAGGATCCGTAGATGCAGCACCGGAACCCTCCATTTCGGGGCAGTACTGGAAATCTTTTGAAACGCTTCTATGGGAAAATAATAACTGTAACTTCAGCAGCAGTACGACGGCTCGGAAGGTCGTGCTTCCGGCTCTGCAGGTGTGCGGTTAGAAAGTTCTGCTGAGTTCCTGGATTTTCCATGATCATGATCAGTGCATTGGGCGTGTCTAAGAATAAGGACACTTCATTGAGCCTGTGTAGAGTAACTGTCTTCTACCCCATCTTAGTCTCCGTGACCCACATGTGGGTGAGCGTGAGCTTGGCAGTGAAGGGCAGCCCCCTGCAGTGGTGCCCATGGAGCTGGGGGTTAAAGGCCCCCCTCAGGGGCCCACAGACGTGATTATTCTGCTTAGGCTGGGCTAGAACCAGCAACCTTCTGTTCCCAGGCACAAAGGCTTAGCCCACAATTGTGTGGTTCCCTTGTGATGGACTGTAATTCCTGGATTGCGTTCCATGCCGTTACCCTGCATTGGATAAGGGGTCATGTAAAATGGATGGATGGATGGATGTAGGGGCGTAGATTTGGCTGTGGATGGCAGAGACCAATACCAATATTATGAAATCCTACCAAAGCTGAAACTAAGCCTACACCCATGCACTCAATATCAAACTTTGTCATGCCTCTGGATGGATAAATGGATGATGTTCTTGCCAAACAACATACTTCACTGAAACACACATTTGAAAAGTGTAAGTAGAGAGGTTAGCCATCATTTTGATGTATAGCTTAACAGCAGAACATGCACTCACTCTACTGCCGCAATTCTGGACATTACAGACAGAGGAATCTGCAGCGGAAATGAATAAATGGCAAGTGAAATGTGTTTGAGAAACATTCCTATTGGCATTTTTTTTTTTGCTAGGCTTGAAATATTAAAGGACATTAATGTTAATAATCATGTAACAGATCAGTGGGCTGTGAGATAGTTGATTTACCAGGGACTTTCTGAAGTCTAACTGAGGTAGAAATGCAGCATTTAGGACACGTCGTTTATGGGTGCTGAGCCGTGTTTGCCAAGTACCAGTACTGAGCTGGTCACCAATAAGCCATGTCCAGAGACTCACCATTCCCACAGCTGGGACGGGTGACACGCCACTCATCTCGATTTCATTTACAGGTTTGCCTAAAAACTCGACCGCCTGTAATACAAATAACTTGCGCTACTGCTAAACCCATGCAAAATGGAGAATGGCTTGTTTGAATGATATCGGGGTGCATTGGAAAAAAAAATCCAGATCTCAAATTATGGTGTCAGAGTGGAACTTGAGGATGGACCTGAATATCACCAGTAGTGTGTGTGTGTGTGTGTGTATATATATATATATATATATATATTCCGGCAACATAAAAAATGCACCAGTATTTTCAGCAGATAACCTCATTGAAAAAGCAAGGTGATACTGCCCCCTGCAGACACTGTGAAAAGTGTTTTCCTACCTATCTATCTATCTATCTATCTATCTATACTCTGAATCACCTTACATCAATGCATGCAAGTGTAAAATCTGCCAAAACTAACGTGCCATTGCTATAATCAGGCCCTATTCAGAAAGCGATGATGCCATCACATTACGTTACATACACAGGTTATGACGTCGCGCCGGTCTCTCCTGTACGTGACGTCTCACTTTCCTATTTCAGGACAGAGGTGAATTGAATTCTCACTTAAGTAAATTGCTGAAACAAAGTAGGATCGAGATGTTACTCTGTTTACAGCGCAGAAAAACATCAGCACTGCAAACTACACGAATAGAAAATATATTAAGAGGGTTCCCGGCATATTGTAGACACTACATTATAGATTTACACCTCTCCGTCGTTAGAGGAAGTATTTATTAACTTGGGTTCTGTTCTTGCACGGAGCAACTTGTCTAATTGAAAGGGACATGTTTTACAAGTCGGCGCCGAACGGTCAACATGCAGCACTGAAAATGACAAGCAAAAGAGAGAAAAAATGCACTAATTAGCCATAAGCTGGAGCTGTGCGTGTTTTTGCGTGTGATGCAGCTGGCGGACAGTATTGCTGTTTGGGGAGAGGCCCCTCATTACTGCTTCCTCATCGGCTTGGGGTCTCTAATGAACGCTCTTCACTCGCGTGTAGCTCTAGGGGCTAAACAGCCTAAGGCGTCCCCGACATTAGTGGTCCGTAACACTTCACCGCGGCCACATCATCTAAATCATTTATTAGTC
The DNA here is from genome assembly GCA_019775895.2 of Stomatorhinus ivindoensis. Taxonomy (NCBI): domain Eukaryota; kingdom Metazoa; phylum Chordata; class Actinopteri; order Osteoglossiformes; family Mormyridae; genus Stomatorhinus; species Stomatorhinus ivindoensis. The sequence continues at coordinate 6,128,084 of JABFEB020000047.1, forward strand.
ATCCACGATGGAGAGGAAAATGGAAATCGATTACTTTTTTTTCCTCTACCGTACTGTTTTTATCCTCACTCTTCGCATCACAGATGATGTTTACGGTGATACCGTCCAAGAGCCGCAGCCGCTCACTCGGGGCCGTTTCCTGTTTGACTTCCCGGCTGCGATTTGTTTGAGTTGCGATGCTGTACTAGTGCCAGCAGTTTACCGCATTGCCAAAAACCGATGTGGCTGAATGACCACCGTAACCTCATTAAGCTGTCACTTCATCTTCTTTGTTTTTCCCTTTTTTTTTTAGCAAAATTTGTGCTAATTTTAGAATCATTGGCTAAAACAAATCACAAAACCAAATCTCAATTTCCTGTTACATTTCAGTTAAAATTACAATTGTGTACATTGGTAAATCCTGACTTTATTTCAGGCAGCGACCTACCCACGTAACGAAGCCCCGCTGGCAAATTACAGGGGGGGTTGGGAAAATTCAATTATTTAACACCGAGGAACTACCTGATTGGCCTGGGAACTCTGTCTAAGGCATTCATTGGCCAATCAGGCAGCGCTTCTCTCATGAAAAAGTTTTCCCGAACCACCCAATAAAAACAAAATTCTCGCCCTACTCAATATTTACTATCAACTTGGTCCATCGTGATGGGCAGTCACCATAATGGGGGTGGGGATATACCCGAATGTAGCATTCATTTTGGTTAGATCAGCTGTTCCGCCTCTATTTATATCGGACAATCCGATCAGTGGCCTACTTTTAGCTTAATACATCTCCATCTTTCTGTTTCCCATGCTTCACTGTTACTCGAGAGTCACAGCTTGTTAAGCTCACAAACGATCCAAGCGTAGGATCCATCGCATTCGTGCGGGTGTTTCGCAGACGCGACGTGTGCTGAATACATTCAACTAGCAGCACAAACCTTCGCAGGATTGCGAGAAATCACCAGTTGATATGACCTCACTACAAACATGACGCGCGGCAGTTTTTTTCTTTTCTTTTTTTTACCGGTGAAAGTTGTTAGCGGAAATAAGAAAAGTAATTATTTGCGGAGTGTAATTCTTCGATGCATATCCGTCTTTATGCCCTGTACATTTAAGCAGCCTGTCGATCACCGTGAGCCTAGCATCATAAGATTTACTAAAAATGGATGGATAGATAACTTCCCCAAATTCTCTATTCTTTATTTGCTATATTTTAAATCTCCATAACTTTCAAATGCAAATCCAGACCGAAATATGTCTTAATACCATGAGGCAGCTTGGATTTCCATCTCAACACAACACAAATGTACGTTACAAAATATTTGTTTTATCATAAGTAGATTATTAACCTTTTAAGGCGTAAGAAGTGAAACTTTAGTGAGATTTATTATATGCGTATACGTGTCCACAAACATCATTCCCGTGGATACGTTTAAATTAATTCCGCCGTCATGCTAAAACAAAAGGAGCAGAAAGGGTTCGGGAGCACTTTGCGTTTTCCTTCCCCGCAGCTTGTCAAGTACAAAGTGTGGATAGAAGCGGCTTCCTGACACTATCGCGTTAACGCTGGCAGGCAGACCGGCCAGGAGTGGCAGTTTATCACACAGCAGCTGTGAGGGTCAGCGCCAGCCGCAATTCCCCTATTACGCCTTGAGTGATGGTCGGGAAAAAAAATGGCAGACGGAGCCTTTTCCCCGTCACCCGGGAAACGAATGCCGCAATTCGCGCCGATCTTAAACGTATTGCAAGAGAACCAGGAACGCTGCCTAGAGATGTAGCCTATTGGTGCTGAGGTTTCGGACATAACGGCGGTTAGGCCTGAATATAAAAAAAATAAATATAATTTAATGTAAGCAAGATGTGGATATTTTATACCTCACCCTGTCTTAAAACTGAATTAGTGAGACCAGTTCCTTTATAACATATTTGTGATATTACATTCAAAATAATGAACAAAATTCAGTTGCGCTGTAACCAGCAACAAACTCACATTGTTTCTCATTGGGTTGTGACCCATCCATTAATTCCTAACTGCATATCCGGTGCGGAGCAATCCTGACTCGTTTCCCAAGACATAACTTTGTCCTGTTTGTTATGTTTTCTGTGTGTATAGTGATTGAATATCTAGAAAAGCGGTATATAAAATAATTGTTTTATTATGATTATTATTATTATTAAGAAGAACCGGACAACAAATTGGCCCACAAGATTTTTTTAAAGTGGGGGGAAGAAGCCGGGGTGTAATTTATATATTGGGGCCAACTTTATCATTATCCAATGATGTGTTTTCAATCAATGAGTGACAGGGGGAGAGCCAATCAGCTGGGGCCAATGCCCCTCTGGCCCCACCTCTCTATATACCCCAGGCTCCAGGGCAGGATAAGAATCCATAGTGCTGGGGTTGAGAAGGCACAGCACGCCCCAGTCAGGGGGCCGTTGTTTCCAGAGCCCCTCTCAAAAAAAATCTCCTTGGGGCTCCTCCGGCCATGTAGTGACTGCTTGTGATCAACAGGGGGCCGAAACCTCGGGGGCAAATGCGTGGTTTGAATGGTGGTTGACGTGGCCCCAATGTACCATCACATTTCCCATTTAACGTAATTTACTTTTCTGTCATTTAATTTACATTTCCATCATTACATTTACATTACCATTGTTTAATGTACCTTAGCTTCTGTTTTCTTCCACTTGTAACGTGTGGGGATCAGTAGCTGAGTGTCCAAAAGCAACAGTTAGATTCTTATAGTGTGGTGTTAGGTTAAGCGGCTTCCCCCAGTCTGTTAGAGAGCTTGAGAAATTCTAAACTAAGGGATAAAATAAATAACAATTAGACTGCAGTGCAGTGGTGCAGGTGTACGGCTTTCCACCAAATCCCACTGGATGGTATACAGGACCACAGAGAGGAGGAGAGAGAACTGGGAGCCATTTGCTGGCGGTCCCCCTTCCCTTGATAACAGGACGTGCTAAGGAGGACCACTGAGACCGGACTGCTGTCTGTGGACATTTACTCCGGGGGGTGCAGGACACACGACTGGCCACCTGTGGACAAACGTCCCACTGACACAAACTAATGAAGGTTCCAAACAATTTGCTGTATTTTCTGACCCCAATAGATGGTGCTGTTCAAAAAAGGGCACAAAGCGTACCACAAGGCAAACCAAGAGCACCATCTAGTGGGGTAAAATAATACAGCAAATGGTTCATGAAGTTTCTGGCCATTTCTACCACTAATCCCTCTTTTTTTGCCTGACTTTTCAACGGGCATGTCTCCCTACCCTATTTCTCAAAATTAATCACAAATAAAGCCTGCTATTCTGGGGTATCCATCTGCACTCCAGCCTCCATGTCACTAGGGTGCGCCCAGGGGGTTGGGGGATTAAGTAAAAATTTCAAGGGCCTGTCTTTGTGTGGTCATGTCCGGTCACCATGCCACATTTTATTTAATACAGATCCTGCATTGCTACATCTATGCATAGACATTTTTAGGCTCTATTGTCGCATACAATAGCTCTCAAGTTTGAATTACACTTCATGCACGTAAATAAGATTTCATTTTGTTAAACTGTTGAAGAAGTGTCATCTTTTCGGCTGTCCTTAAATGTCACCCTTTTTTTTTTTTAAAGATAAGGCACAGTATCTCAGACGGGGTCTGCGTGGCTCTCTGCTGTAGCAGAATAAGGGGGGGGGGGCAGGGGCAAATGAAATGTCAGCATATTTGATAGACACTTTGTGATTGGTGTGGAGGGGAACATTACTAAAAAAAAATAAGTTTTGCTGGGTTTGAGGGAAACCAGGAACCTGCAGGTGTGTGTGCGGGTCTCTGGGTAGCTGTCTGCTCTGCTCTTGGTCACTGGGGGGGGGGGGAATCACACAGTAAATAGAGAGATTCTTCCTCCCAAGACAGATGATGGACATTCACCATTCTTCTCCAATAAATGAAATGGCACGATAATTGGACATCTCATACCTATAAATGTGCATTTGTAATCAAATTACATACTTCCTCCGTACTGAAGCATGTAAATGTAAATACATTGGACTAAATAAATACTTTTGCAATTGTGTTAAAATCATTGTCATAATTATATGTATAACTATAGGTATGGCGTGAGTGATGACCCACGTGACCTCATTCTGATGTAACTGCATATAACGCAGTGCAATCAACACGATTGCCTTCCTTCCTCATAAACCTACAGTATATTATGACTTCAATGGAATCTTCCTCGTTACTCTCACAAACAATGCATATATATGCCTCATTTTTATAGGGAAATGTAAAAGACAGTCGCGGCATTTCTGTACGAGGTACAGGGGTGACTCTGACGGGCAGGAGATGGTCTTATGAACACCGGGGAACATAGACGCATCCTGGTTGTTTTTAAGTTGCGGTTGAATGGCATTAAGTAGGCAGGGCCCTGTATGTTACTGGAATAATAAGGACTCCGGGTTCTTGAGACAAACTTCTAGCGAATTGAGAGTCACGGCCTGCTGGAGGTGCAGTGGTCATCCCGGAGTCACCGGGCGCCGTGCGTGTCTTAGGGCTTGTGGGCTTTCATGCGCCTTTGTGCATCGGAGATCAGTATTAGTCACGCCCGCCGCCTTCATTTGCGCTGAGTGCCTCGCTCGTTTCTCGTACGGATCCCAGTTTTCGGATGCACTCTTTTATATATCCTCACGGAAGGTCGATGCTTCTCGCCAAGTTAGTTTTTTTTGGTAGAGTTGCTCCTTCTCTCCTTGCTTTTGACAAATTCTCCCCTGCCTCAATGCCGACTCGTTCCCAGTCCAGTCCCTGAAAGTAAATTCGCCCTGTCTCCCGGAACCAGACAGCCGCACGCCGTACCCCGGCTGATCTGCAAATATCGATTAACCTACGATATGTACGACGCCTCATTAGGGAGATCCCCAGATATCGACCGGCCCTCCCGCATCTCCCCATCCATTCCCTGAGAGAATAAAAGCAATTATATTCTGCCCCGCTTTGCTCTTCAGTAATCCCACAATCCTCTGCTTCCTATTTGCGGCAGTTATAATTAATATCAATCATAATAAGTACCTGCTGAAGAATACCTTTTCTGCAGTTCCCCAGCCAGCGTTGCGATCTTCTTCAGGCTCAGACCTTTCCTGTCATTATCTTGTCTCGTGGGCAGATGGGGAATCGGCTCTCTGGCAGGACAGAGGAGATAGTCAGCAGTGTGGCAGGTAACTCAAGGGCTAAAGGGCTGAGGGTTATAATGTAAAGTCTGCTGCTGCGGGTCCCATAGGTGAGCAAGATAGTTAACCAGAATCACCCATCTGTATGTAAATGCATCAGCCGAACAATCGAGAGTAAATAGCTGTTCTAGAGCCCGAAGGTACGGCAACGTACGGGGGTTTTTATAGAATGCGCGGGTCTTTTTGTTCAACAGTTACAGCTTATTTTGACAAAACCGAATGAAATTAGGCAGACTTACTCTGCAAACTTCGAAACGGTATTTAAATGTCATTTTTCTTTCTTTTTTTGGAAATGCATTTAAGCAACAGCGATTAAGAAAAACAGGCTGCGCTTGGCCGTGTGAGAAGGGTAGCACCTAGTGGCACTTCGAGGGACTGCAGGGTAGGATACGCGCATAATAAGGAAAATCGTTGAAAAGATGTACGATAAAAAATAAATACGGATTAAACAGAGGTATGTGATGGGTTCGGGTCCCTGGTACCTCCACTGTGTCTGCCTTTTAGGTGTTTCTCATGATGTGCACCAAAATATTTAACTGTAAAAACAAATCCACTAAATTCTTATTTAAAAGACATTAATTTTATAAATTTGCAAAACACACACTCACAAGCAGTACATGAGAGGTACTGGAGGAATCATGTGAATGCTGAGGTAGTTGTAGGTAATGAGGTACAATGAAAGTCAGGATTGCCACACAAATGCATCTCCGCATTCGTTCAGCAAATAATAAGCAAGTAATTCACAGAACTTGGGCCTAAACTGGTTACCCACTGCAGCCTGTGTGTTTACCAGGACAAATAAGCAGAGCCCTTTTTCCTGCTGCTCTATACACACCATGTGAGATGCGCAGGGCCTCTCCACAGCATATTCCCATCCGTAAGCGTTCCACCAGCACCGCGGGTGTGACAACGTTCCCTCGTTCTTTAAACCAATGTTTGACTATTTCGTGAAAAAGGAGCCAGGAAACACAAGATCTGTCCTTTTTGGCATCATTTCCTTTTGAATACTGAGGAATTTAGTCACGAGTATTTCCAGTCTCGCTAGATCAGGAAAACACACAATTGTTCACGGTTGCTTAGGAAAAGTGATTTAACCCAGATATGACTGAAAATAGATGAAGAATCTCATATAAAAGATTATTTTTAATCAGAGAGTAGCACTAATGGGTCAATTATACGTGTGTGCTACTCTTTCCGGGCAGCCAAGCGCCTCTGCACCGTCTGATCTGGTCCCCGAGCTCAAACTCTGGATGTTTCCTCAGGGCAGGGAGGGGCTGCTTTGGTGTGGTAAACGAGCAGGGATGTGTAACCCTGCGTCTCACCTCTCAGATCCCCGGCGGCATGGCTTCAGGTGTTCCCTCTGCTCCCGCTGCTGGCGCTGTTCTCCCCGGGGGGGGGGAGGGGGGTGACGCCGCCTCCAACCAGCACCTGTGCGGTTCCTACCTGGTGGGGGCGCTCTTCCTGGTGTGTGGGGAACGCGGCTTCTTCTTCAACCCCGACACTAAAAGAGATGTGGACTCCCTACTGCATAAGATGGCTTCTGCACATCATTCCATCACTTTGCCAACTTTGTTCCCAGCAGCAGAACTACTACCCATACTGTATTATTACATACCCACAGTATGACTCGTATAGTCAAAGGAGTAAATACATCATTGGGAACCATTGTAGGTACTTACCCATGTTCCCATGTCACCCCTTATTTTGCAGAATGCTGCGACAAGCCATGCTGTTGTGTTGATCTCATTTCGAAGCAGATATAGGTCAGCAGTACTGTGCTCTGCATGCATGAGCCCCCATATGCAATGCCCACGCATCACCACTTGGGGGCGCTGTGTGGCTCAGCGGGTTAGGCCTCTGTGCCTATGATCATCGTCGTTGGGCCTTTACTGCCCCCCCCCCCCCAAAATGCTCTAGGAACGACAGATAAATGGCCCGACCCTCTGATTCAACCCCAATCTATACTGTATGTCAACTGTATATTTCAAAGGAGATAGACAGGCAAAGACAAGACAATTTCAATGGGTCTGTACTTATAATAGATACAGCACTGTTTCCTCTAGAGAGGCTCCGCTTTTACCATATTGCTGCCATTGCAAGGATATCACAAGACAGTGATTAAAAACAACAATAAAAAAATTAAATATGACTGCTGTACTTCATATTACACATAAGAACATAAGAAATTTACAAACGAGAGGAGGCCATTCGGCCCATCAAGCTCGTTTGGGGAGAACTTAATA
>JABFEB020000047.1:6194640-6206548 GCA_019775895.2 Stomatorhinus ivindoensis
CACACACACACAGATAGAGCACACTGATGTATACACACACAATCTCTCTCACACACACACAGATAGAGCACACTCATGTATATACACACAATCTCTCTCTCACACACACACAGATAGAGCACACTGATGTATACACACACAATCTCTCTCACACACACACAGATAGAGCACACTCATGTATACACACACAATCTCTCTCTCACACACACACAGATAGAGCACACTCATGTATACACACACAATCTCTCTCTCTCACACACAGATAGAGCACACTCATGTATACACACACAATCTCTCTCTCTCACACACAGACAGAGCACACTCATGTATACACACACAATCTCTCTCACACACACACAGATAGAGCACACTCATGCATACACACACGATCTCTCTCTCACACACACAGACAGAGCACACTCATGTATACACACACAATCTCTCTCACACACACACAGATAGAGCACACTCATGCATACACACACGATCTCTCTCTCACACACAGAGATAGAGCACACTCATGCAAACACACACAATCTCTCTCTCTCACACACAGACAGAGCACAATCATGTATATACACACAATCTCTCTCTCACACACAGAGATAAAGCACACTGATGTATACACACACAATCTCTCTCACACACACACAGATAGAGCACACTGATGTATACACACACGATCTCTCTCTCACACACAGAGATAGAGCACACTCATGTATACACAGACAATCTCTCTCTCTCACACACAGATAGAGCACACTCATGTAAATACACACAATCTCTCTCTCACACACAGAGATAAAGCACACTCATGTAAATACACACAATCTCTCACACACACAGATAGAGCACACTCATGTATATACACATGATCTCTCTCTCACACACACACAGATAGAGCACACTGATGTATACACACACAATCTCTCTCTCTCACACACAGACAGAGCACACTCATGTATACACACACAATCTCTCTCTCTCACACACAGATAGAGCGCACATAGCTAATATTTGTACATTATAACACAAAATAACAGCTATACCATTAATAATTAGCGTAAAAATATTCTGCAGATTGCAGGAACACTTTAAGGCAAAATTTACAGTCTTAACAAAGCCAACAAAATTAGCATTTGTCTAATGATCTCTTATATAGATTTGAATGAGTTTCTTTGTTTGTCTTGATATTCTAAATATGTTGTGCAAATTCAGCCAACTGCTCAGGATGGGGATCAAAGTCTATAAATGGGAAAAAACTAATTGCAGGTCACCATGCGGATGGATGAGTGGAAAAACATTTCTGCTTTGTGTTAAGAAGTGACCCCGCAGAACACATAACAAGTGATCTCAGTCTGTTATTACTGACTATGTGTCACTACCCTTAGACTATGATCATGTGTCATCATTCAGTTTGCTGTTTGTTCGTTCTGATTATGTGTGAACTATGACAGTGTGGGCTCAATGGAGTGACAGCCAATGGGCTCAACACTCCTGGCTGGAATAGAAGGAATATATAACTAATTACAAAAGGAGCCCTAATCGGGAGGAAAGGCCAATTCTTCTCACTGATGGTGGGTATCTGAATTAAGCTTAGGTGACAAGACACATCAGATTAAAAAGTTCAAACTTCTTAAAAATCAAACTAAGACCAGAATGTGACTAAAAGGTTGTATGTTCCAGTCCACAATAGGCTCAGCTGTTGTGCCCACAAGAGAGTTATAGTAATGGAAGACTAACTAGCAATTGAAGGCATCAGGATGCCACCTGAGAGGATTTGTGTGGTATGGCCTTTCATTGGCTTGGACCATGTCTTAAGGGGCAAAAAGCTAAAATGGGGCTCTTTTCAGGACCACCCACCTGGGTGAAATGTCGCAGCCCTGTTGCATGAAGGCCCCCAGGGAGAACCAGAGGCTGTTGAAGATGCCAAACTCATTTGGCGGCTGGTCACTGGGCAGACCATCTGCACCATCCTCAGGCTCCTCCGTGTGCCACTCATAGGGGCTGAAGCGGCTGACCAGGAACAGCACCACGCTGACCCCAATGTAGGCGAAGACAATGCACATCCAGATCTCATAGGCTAGTGGGTCCAGGAAGGAGAAGACGCCCGGCTTGGACTTCTGTGGCTTCTTGATCATGATGGAGATGCCCAGACTCATGAAGGGTTTGGAGAAGTCAATGACCTCCTCCCTCACCAGGGTGATGGTCAGGGGGGCCACAGCAATCTCTGCTTTCTTTTGGGGAACAAATAATTAGAAATGTTATTCAGCTGTTTTTCTGTTCCCTTTTCACCTGGAGAAATTTGAATTGACCATGAAGAATTTCCAGAGGTTGGCAAAAGATTTCACCTTTAAAAAAGATAAAGGTGAAACCTTTTGCCAACCTCTGTCATTCTTAATAGAGAAAAATGTAATTTAATAATTTTTAAATTAATAATTAATAATTTATTTTTCACCAAGTTGCTTATCCTGCTGCTTGTGTCTTCAAAAATGTTTTTTTTTTTTTTTTGCAGTTTCACAATGATTGCACCATGGGGATTGTAGTGTTTCATGAAATTACTGGCCTTCATTCTATTTCTCAGTAAGACCATTAAACCTGCTTATAAGCCACAGAGCAGAGAGGCAATAACAACTTTCACCACTTTTCATTATTTCTCCCCTAGTTTTTTTTGCATTCTGCATTTTGTGTTGCAATGTCACTTTGCAATTTTAAAACGAACTCTTTTAATCCCACGGGATTAATTTAAAAGCCTGCGATGGAGCAGTGGTGTAGGGACAGTGAATATAATAATAAGTCCTGAAATTCCAAATGGAAATTGGGTGCAGTTGTGGAGGTCTGCAACCTCGTAAGGCTCCTTTTAAATCTGCAAACTGGATGACTTGTTAGCGATTTAAGAGCTTTTTCCTTCTTGCCTCAGCTGTTGAAAGCTTAAAATTAATCCAAGAAAGAAATTAAACTTTTGTTATGACAGGCTGACACTCTCTGAGGGAAGAAGGAGGATTCAGGCAGACGCTGCTGCACTGGCTCTTGGATGCGGCTGTTAGATGAGGACTTGAGCTGCACTCACCAGATAGGGAAAGGCTGACGTCCGCACTGACTGTCCGCACCTTTCATGCAGTGAATGAAGCAGCTACAGACCTATTGCCATGCACTCCATTCCTCCACCAGCCCAGATTCTCTGAGCTACCCCCTCCTCTTACACTACTCTCATATTCTATACCCTACTCCCCTGTACTTTATACCCTATTCCTTCATACTGTATGCCCCCCATTCAAATATGGCTCTCAATTCCAAAGTCAGGCCTTGTTTTCAGTTCTCCTAGGTAGTTAGTTTAATAATGACTGATTCTGATTGGCCAGAGACTTCACACATGGCTCACAGGTATAGGTGGGCTGGAAAATCAGCAGGGCACGACTCTTGAGGACCATGATTTGAATAGCTCTACTCTGTGCCATACACCCATATGTTTTGTACCCTACTCTCTCATGCTGTATACCCAGTACCCAATCTGATACAGCAAATACCAGCATACTCTCCCATATTTTCCTATGGATTTTACCCTTCACCTTCACACTTTTTACCCTGCTTCTCTACATGCTGTATGCCATTGATTCTTCAGATTGACTCTTAGTTTGTCCTAGCTTTAGATTTTCTTTGTATGCTCAAATCTTTCCTAGCATGACTGCTGTAAAATTGGCAGTAACTCTGTTCTTAAGGCCATGTTTATAGTAATTTATATACAGACTCATATCATATAATAATACATTTGTAAATATATTATTGGGGTCAGCGTGTGTACTCTACAAATAGCAAGTTGAGGGAGCCTTATAAAGAATTTCCCAGCAGGAACAATAAAGGATCAATAATAATTCTTATTATTAAAAAGCATTATAAAAACAGTTATTATATATATTTATCAAAAGGCATAACACATTATAGCCATCTGTATTATGTATTATCAATACATTGGCCTTAAGAAAAGTGTTACTGAAACAGATATACACTGAAAACGAGATGGTGTTTTTTTTCACCAATATTGTAACACTATTGGTATATGAGCACTCTCCTATGGAATTGACACAGAACTTTTCTAAGGCCTTGTCGATCTGTGGAGATTTTTACAGCATACGCATACACCTCTCCCTTACCCCATACACCAGTTCCCCGACCATGCCATTCCAGATCTTTGTCTCAGGGTCCCGGGCACCGTATTTCCCATCCGGCACAATTGCGATCTTGTACTTGATACCGATGTGCTTGGCAATCTCAGAGGCGAGGTCCACACAGTATCCTTCATACTGGTCATTGCCCTCAAACATCTCCCAGTTCTTCTTCAGCATCACGTATGGGCCCTCCTGCAATGAATGGAGAAGCTGACTGCCTGCAGTGACTACAATGACAAGAAGGCAGCCATCAAACACCCTTTGCACAAAGACAGAAGCCCACACACTGACCCTGAAGGATCCTTGCAACACAAAGCCTCAAACACCTACCACATTTTATGGCATGGACCACATGCAAACATATGCTGATCACAGACAACCACACAGAGAACTCACACTGACCACACAGAAACCTCACACTGACCACACAGAGACCTCACACTGACCACACAGAAACCTCACACTGACCACACCGAGACCTCACACTGACCACACAGAAACCTCACACTCACACTGACCACACAGAGACCTAAAGCAGGACAATGTTCTGATCATTAACAACCACAGCTTGGAGAAACACACAAGCCAGAGTAATATATCATGGACCCCATGGGCATCCTTAGGCCTATTTTAGGGGGGCTTTAGTGCCACAGTGATTTTTATCCCCCAAGTAAATGTGTATTTATTGGCTTAAGTCGTGAATAGTTTTCCATCAGTCCCACCCCACTGCAGTATAACTCAGCCCCCCCCCATCCATTCAGCTCTAACTGCTCCTCTGATGGATCCATTCTTGGTTATGCTCACATCTCAGTCTCAGTCAAAGAGGAAATTCTATACATGACAAAATGTTAGCATGTGCATGCGTGCCAGCAGCCTTAACAGGATATGCCCTCAAAGGGAAAAGCACAGAAGGAAAACTCAGTCACTCAGCATTTCTTTATTGCATCAGCAATATTCAGAATGGGCTCAAATTACAAGATGATCTGATAATTTCTTTTTCTGTGAGATTTGGACTGTTTGCACAGGAGAGGGAATAAATAAGTGAAAACAAAGATAACCTACCTGTCCAGTATAAATACAAGGCATTTACAGTACAAAGACAATAACACATTTACCATCAGAATATTCAGTCAGAATTTACTCCACATATACAGAGAAAATACAGCAATTAATTCTTGATGTATTGTGCTTAATAAGATGCCATTGTTGAAACATTATATTATAACTAGATTAAAATATTTAATCGTGATTAATCTCACAACTGTCCATAGATAATCACAAATTACTTGCAAATTAAATCATGAATTTATTTAACATTGACCATTACGAGAATTTTTCAGGTGTTCATTTTCTTATCAATATTAGAGTTCACAAGGCATAATTGCTTTATGCAAATGTATGCATATATTATTGGAAATCAATTACCAAAAATAATCAACAACAAAGATTGTCCAAAGGTCATCAGAAACTCTTCATCACTTAAGGAAAACTCAAACCCAACAACAGATCGTCACGTTGACCTGCTAAATAGTACATATTACTTAGTCATATAACTAAGTATAGATCAGAGGCCGGCAACCTTTTTTAAGCAAAAAGTTATTTTATCCTAAATGTCTGACCCAAAATTTACAAAGAACCCCAATGGATAGAGAAGAAGGTTTGAGATACAACCTTTAATGTGATATCAATATATATGCACTTAACACAAAAACAAAACTTCAAGTATTTACAAAACATAAAGAAAAACAATTTCACTTAGATGCGTAACAGCGCAAAGGTGACTAATAATTAGTCCATATGGTGAGTTCGTTTGGTGACTAATAACACAATATTGTTCTGTGCTGTTTGGCTCTGCAGTTGTCTGCCCTTCACTCTCCACTTCACTAGTTGTAACTGATTGATCGAGCAGTGCAAATGTACTCACCACCTCACCATCCAAAGTCAGCTGGCTATGATAAGTAAATCGAAGAAAATATAGTAATTTTATGAAGATCTTTGAAGCCGTCGTGTCGATTTACTAAGAAAAGTATATCAAAGAATTAAGAATCCCAATAAACTTAATAAGCCTACATCCAAACTGAAGAAAACTCTGGAAAGCATACCATTTGACCAAAGACATACTCTCATAGAGAATGACCTTGAGGAAGATGGAAATTATGCATTTAACACATCACAAAAGTGCACGACGGACCACCTCATTCACATATAGCTAAAGAAATACTATTATTATCATAATATGTTACGACATGAAAATGCGAATGCGTCTATTGTTCTGAGAAGAACCGCAGCCTGCATGTTGTTTAAGACTAGATGTACTTCTGTAGTAACTCATTTCACATCGACAGTAACTGTGAATATCTTTGGTTTTGTCAATGGACCCATCTGACAGAGTTTTGAAGCTGAACCTGCCATTCAAAAACATTATTCTTTGTTAATTATTTTTTCCAAGTTGCCATGCGTGCTCAACACGTGTTAATGGCATCAAAAAAATTAGTCACGTTACAATGAATTCCCCTTGACGCACTATTATCGCATTAACTTTGACAGCTCTAATTATAACAGAGTTGCAAAAGCATTATAACCATAAGCATTCAATGTGTGGGGAGGAGTTACGACAGCACTGCTTCTTCCTGCACTGTCGTGGCTGAAGATCCATTTTACCACTTGTCTGTTGTAGATTACTCGGGATTACTCGGCTTTAACTAACACCTGCCCATTCACACTGGTATTTTACATTGTTACAAAGAACCCTGCGACTGCCATTTACAGTACATCATTGCTTCAGAGATTTTGACTTCACAGAATGAGCCTTGCTCATAAAAACTCATAAGATCCAAGAGTCCAGTCAGCAGCACCCCCCCCCCATCCCCCACATTCCTGACACACAACACAAAAGCAAAAAAACTCTGCTCCCTACAAACTAAACACCACATCCTAAACAAAGGCAATTCCACTGGTTACACTTATTACTAGACAGTGCTGAATATTTATAAGTATGACTGCACACATTCTCATAGCCAGGGCACAGCGACTTTAGTTTGCACTATGCTGTCCTGTATACTCTAGCACATCCACAAAAGTATCTGATCCAAAGGACAATCAGTTCAGCACTAAAGTGGAACGGACTTGGGCATGTAGTACACTGGACAGCTGCTGATGCTCAGGACACGTATCCTGAGGTTCTGGAGACACAGAGACTTTCTGGGGACATTTCAATCCAGCCAGTAAAAAGGGGGCACTTCTGTGGGTGAGGCCTCTTCTGGGACTGTAGGACGAGCACTTTTCCTCTTCAGTAATCCTGGCCGATGCACCCTGCTAGTAGAGATTCACTCAAGAAAAGTTAAAGGGCACATTCTGATGATCTCCTCAAGGCTTTAAACAAGTGCCTGAAAAGTGGACTGCTGAGGCTCTTCTGAGAAAAATTGCTTAGATGGGAGAGATGAGGCAGGAGTGGGGTGAGCGGCGGACTCGTGCTGGAGTGGGAAATGCCAGCGCTGAGACTTGGTGATGCTGTAACACAATGTCGTGCACACTTTACACTGTTTGTCCTCTGCAAGCTTCCGTACGCAGCCTGAAATTGAGACGAAAGCCCGTTGAGCACTGTAAGGTATAATCTAGTTATCCAATGCAGTTTGAATTCCTGCTTCTTTTATTTTTTCGATTGTGAAAAGTCTTCCAGCTCTGCTGCTCCTCCCCAAAAAAAGGACAGAGTGGAAACTTTAAAAATTTGGATTAAAAAAAATTCTCCAAGAAGACACTTGGCAAGCAGACCTCCAGGTCGATGTGAGTGCAAGGTCGGCCACACACCTGGGTGGCGGGGCAGTGAACATGCCCTTTTCTGCCTGCAGGGGCACACGTACAGGTGCGGTCCAATTCAGCAAGTGGTGCTAGAGCGGCTCGGTCCAATTCCGGCTCAGTTTCTGAACGAGGGCTTCCTCACGAGGGGCTGAAAAAAGGAGGATGGCGCTGAGGTCGGCTTTTGCAGCACCCTGCTTTCATTCAGATAGCAAGGAGATGCCGTCACCCTCAGCTCAGCTCCACGCCTTCGCAACTACTCCCAACACGCTACCCAGAGCTGTCTGATGCCCAACATCACAGGCAGACTCAAAATAATGAAAATGAATGAGAGCATCTCAGACAGATCGACTCTTAAATATATGCAACATTAAAAGTCAGCGTGAAAAACTGAGAATGTGTCACAAAAAAGTGCCAGGAAGTCCGGAGATGACGATCTGGGAAGAGGAGAGATGCCGCTGTCCAGCTGAGCATCCTCCTACACACGTATACGCCAGCGTCCGACAGCTGGGACAGGATCCGGCGGCGAGACTGTCCCCCACGCCAGCGAGCACAATGGCCATACCAAGCCTCATTCTGTTGTTTGGGCTTCACAAGCGGATTGTACCTCCAGCTATGCAGAAACCGGGCCGCTCCCTCCAGGTGAATGTTTGCGATGTTTACAAAATGCCAAAAGTGTCACACAGCCTAGCAGTGCGGCTCCTGTGTGACCACTCACCCGGAACACAGATCGGAGAAACCAGCACAACCATGGAGTCTCCTAGCTTAGTAACCATGTGGATGGCGGTTTCTTACCATGATGGTGGTGACGATGACGGTTCTGTTCTCCAGACCAGATGTCTCATTTGGAAGTAAAGCTTCATTCTGGATCAGGACCAGCTTGTCAGCATCATTCCAGTAGCCGATCTGGAAACAAGAGACAGCTTACACAACATGGAACTATATAATACCCTCCATGATTCCACTGTCTTTCTGGAGATGGAGTCCCTGAATCAAAGCCACCGAAACCGGTGCCATAAACCCCCAGGCAGGTTGAGTGTGAGGACTTAGGGGGTTTACCCTTCTTGGGCCGTTGCTTTTCAGCTCAAACACGTCCATTGTGTAGTTGATCCTTCGTCCATAATGGTCAAATTGGACATTTCCTGTCAGTCCTTGGAGTCGAACCTTTAATAAACAAATAATAAACAATGAGGATCTCATCAGTCCTGCTGAGTTCACGTCACTTCATTTCATAGGATCAAGGCCTGATGAAAGTGTCCTCATTCTGCTATGTCTCATCCTGGAATTTAGGCACCAACTTCCTGTCATTTGTAATGCTGCCCACACCAGGATTCTTCAGAATCCAGGTAGCTCTCACTAGCCGAGACTGACATGGTTCTTTACCTTGCACTTATTTTTGTATATAATCAAGCATGAACAAAGCAAAGCCCTGTAAACATTCTTTTTGTCTATGTGCCCATCACCTTGGATCTTGGTGGCTCACCTGCTTCAGGGTGCGTTCCATGTCTAATCCCTGATTCCACGGTGCTGCCGGGTTGGCCAAGCAATCACCCGCATTGCCCCTGCGCGAAAGATCCACCTTCTGCCGCCGCAGGCTCCGAAAAGCCTCCGCCATCACCATTACCCCATCATAGGCCAGTGCTGAAGTGTACTGAGGAAGAGGAACCACAGAGAGCCAAGGTGAACTGAGGAAGAGGAACCCAAGCAGTGCTAAGGTGTACTGAGGAAGAGGAACCCAAGGAGTGCTAAGGTGATCTGAGGAAGAGGAACCACAGAGAGCCAAGGTGAACTGAGGAAGAGGAACCCAAGGAGTGCTAAGGTGAACTGAAGAAGAGGAACCACAGAGAGCCAAGGTGAACTGAGGAAGAGGAACCCAAGGAGTGCTAAGGTGAACTGAGGAAGAGGAACCCAAGGAGTGCTAAGGTGAACTGAGGAAGAGGAACCCAAGGAGTGCTATGGTGAACTGAGGAAGAGGAGCCTGCAGAGTGCTAAGGTGAACTGAGGAAGAGGAACCCAAGGAGTGCTAAGGTGAACTGAGGAAGAGGTGCCCTCAGAGTACCAATGTGTATTGAGGGAGGAGAACCCATGGAGATTCTGCTTACCATGTTCATATCCACAAACACTGTTCTTGTTGATGGTGGGTAAGGGACACTGCTGTGAAAAGGTCTACTATCTCGTAGAGAGGAGGATACTAAACTGCTTGCGCTAAAAGCTTCAGTTTACATTAGCTACTGGCTGACAGAGGCTCAATCAATGATTCTGTATGAGGAGCTCCAGAGATGGTGCATCACCTAGCATCTCCAGATCGTTATGGCTAATAAAACCCAGGCCATGCATCTCCCTGAGTGCCTTATCAGGCACCCCATGTTTACAGAGCCCTATAATTAATATGCATGTTTTAAGAATTTGAGAAAAAGCCTTTAGACTCTGTTTTGCTCCACTGATAGTTTGTTCCACAAACGTCTCCAAAGTAACATGGCCTCTGATTTGTCATATCTGTAGGCTGTAAAGGAGCAGCTGGAGTATTTTCATTTAGGAACATATAGTGAAATCAGGTGGCAGCTTAGGCTCCATCTCATTTTAGCTAGATGCTAATGAATTAGACCAGGGCATGGTGGAGACTTCAGCAGCAGTGTCTGCCCTCACTCCACAGGGAAATAGGGGGAGGGGCATTCTGCTGCTCTTTACAGAACCCACATATCAGCACAGGCCTTACTGAAGACCTTCAGAGAACAAACCAACTGCAGAAATGCAGTCAGCTTGCTTATCAAGGGATCAGTAGAGAAAGAGATGTTATCTTTACATTTGCGATATTATGCTTCATATTAAGCCTAAAAAGCTGTCAATCCAGGTAAACGAGCTGCATTCTGTGTGAGGAAATCTCAGGTGCTGATTACGGGGCAGAACTGGGCAGAAGACAGAAACCTCCCTGAAACCAACACCAAGAACTCTAAATGCAACATCAAATAAATCGCTCATCCAGATTATGGTGATTTGAAAGTAATATCGCATAAGATCACCTGGAGGTACATGGGACCACAATGCTGACTTGAGGACTGGCAGACTAAGCAACACCAATATTACAAAGTGGAGAAAAGGCAGTCACTGTAGCTGACTCCTGCACAGCAGCACATGGAGAAGCTGCATATATTACAGAAATGGAATGGAGGTCAGCCCTCGCCTCCCAATTATCACAGTGTTTATCATTCAGTTGCTGCCCCGCATGACATCAATAAGCAACCGGCTGTTTTAGGGGGAGGAGGAGGCTGGAGATCTGACTGGGCAGAGCCTGAGGGCATAGCCACTGCCAGTGATTCAGGGCATTCATGGATGTCATCACTACCATCGCTATCACACTGACAGGGATGATAAAACCTGACTGGGTTCTCTTAGAGTGCTTCATGTCGACTCATTCAAATAAACATTTTGACGTGAAATAAAAAAGTGAAAAGTAGCCAAATGCTTTTAAAGAGAAAAGCAACATCAGTGAGGCTTCCGTTCATTTTTAACTCAGCAGGAATCTGGCACACAGGCACTAAAACCTTAGATTCTCCCTTTAAGCCATTTGACTTGGAGTCAACTGAGCTGAAGAAAGATAATAAAAGGATGGAGAAGAGAGGGGAACACAAAGCTGAGGAGAGAGAGAGAGAGAGAGGGTGACAGCAGAGCTACACACAAATGCCTGTCACTTCACATCTGGCCAGGACGAGGGAGTTTAAAAGCAGAACAGGACTGAGCTGTGGGAGAGCCTGGTAGCTTCTAACAGGGTAAACACAGGTAGGCAGGCTGAAGGGACTCTGTATTGCTGTGACTCAGGGGTACGAGGGCTCATGGACCTGTTGGGTCACCACAGTGACTGTGAGTCAGGGGTACGAGGGCTCATGGACCTGTTGGGTCACCACAGTGACTGAGTCAGGGGTACGAGGGCTCATGGACCTGTTGGGTCA
>JABFEB020000047.1:6239800-6250799 GCA_019775895.2 Stomatorhinus ivindoensis
ATGTCCAGATGGCCCTCATTCAAGCTATGGAGGAAGCATGTGATCAAATTGAAGCAGCATCCATACAAGGGTGGATTCGTCACTCCAAAAAATTCTTTCCATGTTGCCTTGCAAATGAAAATATAGCCTGTGATGTTGACGAGGCCCTGTGGTCAGATCCAGCTAGACGGAGAGATGTTTAGGTTTTTATTTTTTATTTTTATTCGGTACTGAACTGGATATGTAATTTGTTACAGTATTATTGTAAGCTTACAGTACAATGGTATGTTCAGTAATATCGTATGGAAACTGGAAATATGTTTTGTTAGGAATGTTTTGTTCAAATGTTCAGTATTGACTGACTTGAGTACATGAAAAGAAATAACTATTTTCATCAAGGTTCAGTACTTGTCTCGTGTGTTGTGTTTGGTCAATATATTCATATTCTTTAACAATATCTCAAAAATGAGAAAACAAAAATCAAACCCAG
This sequence comes from Stomatorhinus ivindoensis, assembly GCA_019775895.2. Taxonomy (NCBI): domain Eukaryota; kingdom Metazoa; phylum Chordata; class Actinopteri; order Osteoglossiformes; family Mormyridae; genus Stomatorhinus; species Stomatorhinus ivindoensis. Next base: position 6,240,270 of record JABFEB020000047.1, read on the forward strand.
ACTGTATCAATTGAAAGCTAGAAATGTTACAAGTGTTTAAGATTGAGCACAGCAGTGTGTAAGTGGTTCAAACAGAATCAGACTGTATGAACCATGTGTGTGCCACATGGTACCAAAATGGGCTTTTGGTAAAATATTGTACAGTTTTGAATTAAGTATTTCATTTTGCAAAAGATCTGAGATGTTCTGCTACTTGTGTGTGTAGATTGTGAGTAGGGTTTTGACAAAATGAACCTTGTTTTTAAAATCGTGCCTAAGCAATCGTTAAAAACTGTAAAATGTTGTCCAACTGCCAAGCCAGAGTCATGGAAGAATATTCATTCTGCCTCATCATCCTGTCTTAGGGCTGAGGCAGGACGCAGAACTTTGTCTACATCACAGGAAATGCTCTCCCTGGCTGGGTGATGCGGGAAGAATCCTCTGCGTGACACATTTGTACCTTGACATCGAAATTCAACTTACCTATGGCACTTGCACTCACCTTCGGAACGTATTCTGTCTTCTAGTAACTCTTTGGTTTCTCATGTTTATAAAGTTGTGTGAACAGTTCTGAGTCATTGTGTTTAAATGATGACTACTTTATGGTGGCTGTGCTTAACTTTTATGGCCTGTGTTTTCTATTTTGCAACAAAGTTCACCACGGTGCAAAATGTGTTTTGATTAATGAGAAGGTGTTTTGAGTTTTGCAGAAAGGGTGACTCAGGTCTGGAAATTGTACCAACTAGGTGAGCACTGTTTAAAGTTTTGCCAAATGAGTGACTGATTCAATAATTAAGTTTTGGCAATTGGCAGGATTGTTCCAAGAATGAGGTATAGTGTTTTAGCAATTCAGAAAAACTGTATCTGTAAGCAAAAGGTTTGACTGGTAGTGCTTTCAATTTTTTGCTATAGTGTGTAATAACTGCTCAGTAGTGTTTATGTACAGAAGGGTTTCATATGTGATCTGAAGGCAGTCTTTGATTTGAGCAAAGATATAGTTTGAGAAGGTTGTTTGATTTTGCAAGATGAATTAAAGGTTTTCTGAATGTAGCTTGAATATTAAGGTTTGTGCTTAGTGGTTTGAGAAAAGGAGATTTTAGAAAATTTGTTTTAGCATTTCAGAAAAAACTGTAACTGTATGTTGATCATCAGAACAGCTTTGCTATATTTATTAGCTTTTAGGGTTCTTGGTATTTTGCTGCACTGAAGAGGGTAGAGCCTGCATTTTGGAGGCATAATAGACATGGTCTGACTGTGTAGAGACAGGGTCTGAGTGTGTAGAGACAGGGTCTGACTGTGTAGAGACAGGGTCTGAGTGTGTAGAGACAGGGCCTGACTGTGTAGAGACAGGGTCTGAGTGTGTTATGGTCTGACTGTGTAGAGACAGGGTCTGACTGTGTAGAGACAGGGTCTGAGTGTGTAGAGACAGGGTCTGAGTGTCTTATGGTCTGACTGTGTAGAAACAGGGTCTGAGTGTGTTATGGTCTGAATGTGTAGAGACAAGGTTCTACTGTGTTATGGTCTGACCATCTAGAGACAGGGTCTGAGTGTCTTATGGTCTGACCTTGCAGTGACAGGGACTGAGTGTGATATGGTCTGACCATGTAGAGACAGGGTCTGAGTCTGCTATAGTTTGGCTGTGGGACTATGTAGGGACAGGACAGTAGCCATTTAACTGACTGGATATTGAAGATATTGCAAAACTAAATGTCTTTTTCAATTTCATAATCTTTATAGTAGCTTAACTGGTGAAGCTCTTTAGGAGTCTAATTAGCATGAAATCCACTTTAAATGAATCTCCACCCCTTGCCCAAATTTACCCCAAGGTCAGTTTTTCAAAGTCACCAAAGCCCAGACTATTTGTACGATGACAGGAGAGAGCCAGAGGAGGCGCAGAAGCAGCTGAACCTTTGGAAGATAAGAGGGACAAACAGCCAGCAGACAGAAAACATGCCCAGGATCTTCCTGCAATGTCATCTCGGCCAATAAAGCTGGCAAGAAACGATAAGAGCTATTAAACGATAACGGGATGAAGAGTTCCCTGCAGCCCACACACTCCAATTAGCCTGCCATTAGTTCATTACTTGGCGCCGTTCTGTAGCTGCCGTACACTTCCAGGTTTATGTCTTCAGATTCTCCATGGACTTGGAGCAGAAGAAGCACCACCTCCAGCACAGCGTCACTCTTCTCTCTGCTTTTTCCTCCTGTGAACGAGAATTAAACATGCCCATGTGATTGTGAGAGAGGGAGAGTTGGTACTGGGGAAGGGCTCCGCTAGGGGCTGCAGTCACATGACTGCTCAGCTGACCTAACACACACTTCAAGCGCCATGCAATTCTAAATCATGGTCTGCTTATGCCTGCCATATTGTTCGCCTCCAGGAACTTACCAGGAGGATCTCACATCACTGTGGTGTCCAGAAAGGTGCTCAGCAGGGTATTAACAATAATACTGGGTGATTCAGCTTTTCAGTTGTAGGCCATTATTCACATGTGCTGCTTCCCACAAAGCTGCCAGCCAAGCCAAATCCCAAATATTCACCCCATTTCTCCATATAAACGTCCAGAATCCTCCATCTAACTGCAGCTGCCCTCCCTCCTCCCTGCAGTCTGTGAGATGGATGGCTTCTGCCCCACTAAACCTGCCATTTCCATTTTATGGGCCTATTAATACGCTTTACGGTCGGCCAGGAGTGGGCGGTTAATACCGCTCCTGTCAGACGGGTGGAGGTCCATGTGGCCAGTCTCGCTAATGAGGCTGATGGTCCTGTAAATCTGGCCCAAGCCGTGGTTGACCCAAACCCCCCCAATGGCACAGGAAGTGACACAGTGAGTTCCTGCAGCAGAATCAGTAGCTGGCATAGCATTATCGTAAATAAGGGCCATATGGAATTTGATTATGCTGTACTTTATGTTTCCTTAAAGTTATATTGTTTGACTGCTACAGTGTTTTTAAGTACATACAGTGCTCAGAAAGTCTTGTTTAATTCTGTAAAAATGTTGAAAATGTATTGGCTTCCTAACAAAAATCCGTTGACAAGCAATGTTTAACATATCTGCACAGATCTTCCACAGAGACATTATCTTTTTATTTAGTGTCATAATTTTTTTAACTGACTCATACAGTTCTGTTCATCCCATTTTGCCATTAATTGGAATCACAGTCATTGGCTCTAAAAGGGTTACTAAACAGAAATGTTTGGTTTTTATGTTATTGCAGAGGTGTTACTAATTAAAAAGCACTCAATGACACTGCTTAGCAATGAACTTTTTTTTGCCTTGGACAGCTCTAAAACTTTAATTTGGGTTTCAATTATGACAGCTTGAAATAAAAGCTTTACTTAAAACTATTGTTTTTTTCTCATGTGATATATAATTTGTAAACAAAAGACTTCCTATATATGAGAACTGTATCTTGGTGACACAAAACAAAATACCCACATTAGTGTTCACATACAGTACTTGGTGATGATCCCCCAAAGCTTCCTCTTGTCCTTTTGGGTGACCTCTCAGTCTTCTACAGCCATGACCTCTCTCATTCAATACTCTCTCACTCCCCAATCCCTGCTTTTATTTACTCTGTGTGATTAACTTGAGTTCCATGCATTCTTGCTTAGCTCTCCTGCCTCCTGATCCTGTTCCTACGGCGACAGAACTAGATCCACCACTGGCAGTTGCTTAAACTGCTCCTAGCACTCCGATGTTAATCAGAGCCAGGTTACAATGAAGCCCAGCAACCGCGCCGTTTACCAAATTAAAACGCGTGAAAGGATGACGAAGGTGCTGGCAGAATATTACAGACTGTCTTAGCACGATTTTCACCAAGAAAAACTTAGCCTGCTGTTGAGTAGGCGGGAATCGCGAAAGACTGAACACTTTGTGGTCCGTGTTGTCCCTGAAAGCAGCAGAGTCAAAGTGCAGAATATGACGATACATGAAGCTGTGGCTGTGCAGTGTGATTGCTGTGCGGTGTGTCTGGTGTGTTTTAGCTGTGTGGTGTTCTTGCTGTGCGGTGTTTTAGCTGTGTGGTGTTCTTGCTGTGCGGTGTATTAGCTAGGTGGTGTTCTTGCTGTGCGGTGTTTAAGCAGTGTGGTGTTCTTGCTGTGCGGTGTTTTAGCTGTGTGGTGTTTTAGTTGTGTGGTGTTTTAGCTGTGTGGTGTTTTAGCTGTGTATTGTGCTTGCTGTGCGGTGTTTTAGCTGTGTGGTGTTCTTGCTGTGCGGTGTTTTAGCTGTGTGGTGTTCATGCTGTGCGGTGTTTTAGCTGTGTGGTGTTCTTGCTGTGCGGTGTTTTAACTGTGTGGTGTTCTTGCTGTGCAGTGTTTTACCTGTGTCGTGTTCTTGCTGTGCGGTGTTTAAGCAGTGTGGTGTTCTTGCTGTGCGGTGTTTTAGCTGTGTGGTGTTTTAGTTGTGTGGTGTTTTAGCTGTGTGGTGTTTTAGCTGTGTATTGTGCTTGCTGTGCGGTGTTTTAGCTGTGTGGTGTTCTTGCTGTGCGGTGTTTTAGCTGTGTGGTGTTCATGCTGTGCGGTGTTTTAGCTGTGTGGTGTTCTTGCTGTGCGGTGTTTTAGCTGTGTGGTGTGCTTGCTGTGCTGTGTTTTACCTGTGTGGCGTGCTTGCTGTGCGGTGTTTTAGCTGTGTGGTGTTCTTGCTGTGCGGTGTTTTAGCTGTGTGGTGTGCTTGGTGTGTGGTGTTTTAGCTGTGTGGTGTTCTTGCTGTGCAGTGGTTTAGCTGTGTGGTGTTCTTGCTGTGCGATGTTTTTGCTGTGCGATGTTTTAGCTGTGCAGTGGTTTTCCTGTGCAGTGGTTTAGCTGTGTGGTGTTCTTGCTGTGCGATGTTTTAGCTGTGTGGTGTGCTTGCTGTGCGGTGTTTTAGCTGTGTGCTGTTCTTGCTGTGCGGTGGTTTAGCTGTGTGGTGTTCTTGCTGTGCTGTGTTTTAGCTGTGTGGTGTGCTTGCTATGCGGTGTTTTAGCTGTGTGGTGTTCTTGCTGTGCGGTGTTTTAGCTGTGTGCTGTTCTTGCTGTGCGGTGGTTTAGCTGTGTGGTGTTCTTGCTGTGCTGTGTTTTAGCTGTGTGGTGTGCTTGCTATGCGGTGTTTTAGCTGTGTGGTGTTCTTGCTGTGTGGTGGTTTAGCTGTGTGGTATTCTTGCTGTGCGCTGTTTTAGCTGTGTAGTGTCTTAGCCATGCTGTACCTTCCAAGATCCGTGATTTCCCTCTATCATGCTTGTAAATCAGCGCATGTCAGCACTGTTGTTAGCCTATATTTATCCTGAGCACTTTTCAACAGTCGGCGACAAAACATTATGCGATGAGGTGTGAAAATGTGTTTACTCTGAATTTTATATTTAAAATCCAACATCAGGGCAGGCAAACAGCACCCTTTAAACAAGGACTGATAGAGACATCACACTGTTTCAAATGAGGAGTTACCGATGCCTGCACACGCAAAACTTCTCATGGGCAAGTGCAAGAAGCGGTCAGCCCTCCGCTGGTGTTGGCATGGAAACCAGACTTCCATTGTCAGTACAGAATGACTGACAAGCCAGGAAAAAGGAGCAATGGTAAGCTTGTAATTGTGTATGGGTAAATATTCTGGCAGTATACCGCATGGGGCATAGATAAGTAAATCTCCAGGTGGTATACTGGACTGAATGTAGATAGGTAAATCCCCTGGTGTTGGACTGCATCGGATGTGGATGGGTAAATCTCCTGATGGTATTTCAGACAGGACACAGATGGGTAAATCCCCTGGTGGTGTGTTAGCCATGCAGTGTGTTAGTTGTGTGGTGTACCGGACAGGATGCGGATGTGTAAATCCCTGGTGGTGTACGGGACAGGACGTGGATGGGTAAATCTCCTGGGGGTGTACCGGATAGAGTGTGGATGGGTAAATCTCCTGGTGGTGCACCAGACAGGACGTGGATGGGTAAATCTCCTGGTGGTGTACCAGACAGGATGTGGATGGGTAAATCTCCTGGGGGTGTACTGGATAGAGTGTGGATGGGTAAATCTCCTGGTGGTGTACCGGACAGGATGCGGATGGGTAAATCTCCTGGTGGTGTACTAGACAGGATGTGGATGGGTAAATCTCCTGGGGGTGTACCGGATAGAGTGTGGATGGGTAAATCTCCTGGTGGTGTACCGGACAGGATGTGGATGGCTAAATCTCCTGGTGGTGTACTGGATAGAGTGTGGATGGCTAAATCTCCTGGTGGTGTACTGGATAGAGTGTGGATGGCTAAATCTCCTGGTGGTGTACTGGACAGCAACTGTGATGATTCCCCTGAATATGGAGATTTGCTAAGACATGCATTTGCATTCACCTTCTCGAAGTTTTCTGAACTGAACTTGGTCTTGAGGACTAAGAAGCCCTTCTACCAAGAAGATCCAGGTCCTACAGCTCATATGAGAGCCTCAGTTTTGAGTGCCAGAGACACATCACACATTAGCTGTAGCTGCACCCTTCATTATTATACACCATCCTGTGCATCACTAGATTTAAATTCAAAATGCGACAGATGCCTAGGCTTTACCCATGTGTGCGTGTGTGTGCGTGTGCGTGTGCATGCATGCGTGTGTGTGAGCGTGTGCGTGCATGCGTGTGTACTTGTGGATACCAGTTTTCTTGCCCTGAACACATGAGTGAACTTCATAAATCACAGAATGTTAGCTTGTGAGTTTGGGATAGTATTTATCTAGCATGAATAACAATCTGATCTACAAACTAATGTCCTCCTGTCCCAGAACACCCCTCTGCAGAACAGAATGTGCCCAGCAGTCATATTAATAGCACACAGTGACCTTCACTGTTAACTGTGACTGTGCTTTTTGTATTCATGCTCAGAATAAACTACAAATACCAAAAGATCAGCAGCACACTCCTCCTGGAGAAGATTGTTTATCACAAAAGTACCGGCCTCTGTCTGCTGCTATATACTGACACTAATCTCCAGAGTTTGATAGTGCATAGTCAAGCATTGTGAAAGACCTTATTAAGACCTCCTGTCTTTGCTATAAAGCACATATGTAAGGTCAAAGTTCATGCCTCAGATGCTCCCTGAATTCAAGGGTCCAGAGTACAGAACACTGTACTGATCACCTAAAATCCAATTGATTTTTATATCGCAAACCTTCCTAACAGATGTCAAACAGATCACAGGTAATCAGAACACTGCAAAGAATTCCTTCAGAATACTCACTAATGTTACATGCACAGCTTAGTCGAGCTATGGTTATAGCCATTTAATCAGACTACTGTCCTTGTCCCAGTATACATGCATGGGAAGGGAATTGAATTATTGATGTCCGACTCTGCTACAGCTTGAACAATCGTGCTTTTTCCAGTTGACCAATTACACCACAGATGTTAAACAATAATAAAAGTAATAATGGATGTGTAGATAAATTAAGTGACACAAGCTTTAATTGCAATCTGGCCGGAAGAACAGATACAACGAGATCAGGATAGCATAATAAGAAATTATGTGTTTTGTATATAATATACAGTGGTACCTCAGAACTCGAATTTAATAAGTTCAGGACTCTGGAATGAATCCTATAAAGTTTGAGTTCTGATCGAATTTTCCCCATAAGAAATAATGGAAAACCAATTAATTGTTTCCCGGCCCCAAAAAATTACACCAAAATGTTTTTTTAGCATTTAAACACAAAATGAATTGGACAAAACAAGCAAAGCATAACTGTGCTAAACACATCTAAGAACATTTATCAAAACATAAATTTTTCAAGTAAGAAAATAAATGTATCTGAACAATGTGTCCTGCCCCGATCGTTCACTCCTTCCGTGTGCCACGCCCCCTCGTTAACCCCGTATGGAATCCTGTGTGATCAGCTGTTTCTGGTTGTTGTCATTAGTCAATCCTCTTTATTTCATCTGCGTTTCAGTTAGTTTCCCCAGTCCAGTCACTGTATTGTCCGTCTGCGTTTTGTCTGCCTTACCTGTAATTAAACCGTGTTTTCCCCAATACCCTGACCTCGACGCCTTTGTCTCCATTCCGAGACACAAGAATGTCATTATAATTAAACATATTAATAATTTATTATTAATATTTAAATAATTAATAATTATTATTTATATTTAAATGTATTTTATTATATAATAATTATTACTGTTACTATCATTGTCCAAATGTATTTTTGCTGTCTAAATATATGTATTCAGTTAGTGTAATAGTGTAGTGTAGTGTAGTCTAGGCCTAGGCTCATTCTGGTCCAACTGAATGTATACATGCAGGAGTAAATTGACTCCCAATCCCATTATCAGGGTGTCTTATCCCAACTATAAGAAATTCGATTTAGTAGAATTTCAGTTGGATTAATGTGTTTACATGCGCTTTAAAAGTCCAGTTTTTCGGATTAACACAAAAATTAGATTTTCTTAGTGTGCATGTAAACGTACTGACTGAAAAGTACTCCAGAACACTTCAAAGAACTTCTTCAGAACAGTGCAAAGAGCTCTTTGCAGAACACAACACTGTCAGTTCTTCAGAACAGATACTCAATCTCCTTCTCTAGTTCTGTACTACCCCATAATCAACTCTTTAATGGTAACTCACTAATTATCATGGTACAGCTATTAAGGTAATAATCTTCTAATTGTGAAATGATTCTGTCTTTTTATGTGATTCCAGCCTGTGTTCTGTGTTGCAGCTGAAGATCAGCAAGCCATCGTTTGGTGTTTGTGGTGACCCTTACTTTCAATTACCACTATCAATACCCCAACTCTAACCTCCTAACGTAGTGTTATTACTCGCCTCAGGATACTCCCCAGTGCAAAAATCAAGAAAAGAGTCACCTGCGAAAACGGGAATGATATCCCCTAAGCCCAAAACAGGCATCTCAGCAGGGCTCCTTCAAGCCATGGCAAAATAAAGAACAATGTGAAGGTTGGTTATGTATTACGTGTGTAAGCATTTTATATCGCTGATAGGATGTCAAACAACGTCTGAGCATAAATTTGATTGTGTTAACTGGTTTACCCATTGAGGTTAAATAACTTAATGAGATCTGTTTACCTGATTATACTTAATGGGACTGATCCACATGAATTGGATGGACTCATTTATAGGATTGTATTAGGGGACAGGCTTGTCATATGCAGAGCACTTTGGTAGTGGACCAGATGGACTCATTACTTAGAGCGTTAGAGCTTCTTGCTGAGAATGAGGGCAAGAACCCACATGGACAAGTTCAGCGGAGGAGGCGGAACAGAGCCAATCAGCTGCCAGCTCCCCCCCCACCGAAAAGCACTGCAGTGCCCTGAGAGGCCCGTGTGACCGAATCACTCTGTTAAGCACACAGCTAAATACATGATTTTAAACCATCCTTGCAAATCCACCTCTCACAGAGGTTAGAAACTGTAACATTTAACAAAACAGGGGGAAGAACAGGAAGTCAGAGGAGCAGAATGCGGCATGATTATAATAAAAATGAGTCTGATGACAGTGATAGTCATACTGCGGAACAGCGCTTTCCATAAACTGAGGGGGCATTTACATTTAAATGGGATTCTCATGAATAGAGCGCAATCACAGAGCAGAGCGATGACAGCTGCCGCCACTGGAAGGGACGGGTGCTGCTCGGAGTGGCGGTGAGCTTGGAGGGCCGAAGTCCAGCACCTTGAAGGAACACAATACACAAGTATCCACAATCCTCTGCAGCAACCTGTGGTTAAGGGGCGGAGATGTTTTGGTGCCAGAAGGGAGACAACCAAATATGAACTACAGCTTGAGCCTTTCGGACACCATCCTTCATCTCCGAACAAATCCACCGCCCTGTTACTGACAGTGGACAGCTGGGGGTCTTATTCCAGGGCATCTGCTTCTTCTCCTCCATCATCTGCCACTAGTAAAGCAAATAACAACCATCTCCAGGGGCAGTTTTCCTACCTCCTCTATAAACAAACATTGTCTGGGTGCATCATACAATATTCCTGTACTGTGTCCCACCTCCAAGAAATCCAGTCTGTACTGGATCCCATCCCCAAGGAGTTTGGCCTGTACTGTACCCCACTTCCAAAAAATCCAGTCTGTACTGGTCCCCAACCCCCAGTATTCCAGTCAGTACCAGTACTCCACGCTGAGAGCCCCAGGCAGCAGCCCTGGTGTGAGCTGAGAGATGAAGGCTCATTAACGCCCTTCCACCGCCATGTGTTGTCGATGTGCTTGTCATGGCTAACGGTGTGACCGGACTCCATCTGCTAGATCTTATTTGCTGTGCGAAGGCCTCGAGTGACACTATAAAAACACACTCCTGGGGGCGACAGGGTGCACTCCCATAAAATATTCATTCAGATACTGCAGAGCAAGGATGCTCATATGCAGAATGACTTATACAGGAAAGGGGTCTCACTGACACCAAACCTTCAGGAACCAGTCACTGTAAGTGAGGTCTACTTTTCTGTAAGTGAGGTCTACTTTTCTGACTGCCAGACTCCTTCTCATATACCAGACTCTTAAAGATTCTAGATCTCAGTTTTGGTTTATTGTGTGTATATGTGTATGTGTGTGTGTGTGTGTGTGTGTGTGTGTGTGTGTGTGT
>JABFEB020000047.1:6251662-6262010 GCA_019775895.2 Stomatorhinus ivindoensis
GTGTATATGTGTATGTGTGTGTGTGTGTGTGTGTGTGTGTGTGTGTGTGTGGGAGGGGGGGGGGGGGTATGTTTTTATTCCCGTCTTCCTGATCCTCCCATTTTAGGAGGAAATGCAAGCCTGAGTCACTGTGTTAGGAGGCAGTCGGAGTCAGTAGGTTAGGAAGCAGTGTGAGTCAGTGCATTAGTAGACGGCATGAGTCAGTACTCACTGTCAGACTTCCTGCGGCTTCAAACCAGAAGCAACTTGGGCTGAGTCTTCGCGCTTTCAGGCGCAGACAGGATACATGGCGTTGGAGCTGAGGGGGGCACTGCCTATTTGTGCAGGACTTCCTGATGGGTTTCACTCTGCACATTCTGTGTGAGCACAGGGGCACAGCATGCATCCCCTAGCTACAGAGGGGTGCTTAGGTAAACAATAAATAAGGGATAAAACCCACAGACTGAGACACCAGCACAGACTGAGACACCAGCACTGCCACACACAGCCACACCACTTCACACAATAATGCCACATATTGTGTATTTTTCATGATGGATTTCTGTCCCACTGAGTACACTCCACATGAAGATAAATCTTACTGCTGTCTTACTAAACCAATAGCGTAGATTTGTCCTGTGCCCTGATTTATCAGCAGTGACACATACTACGCAGCTGTGTGTCAATCACAGCACAGTCCCTGTCTGCAATGCTACGTTGCAATACGACAGTGCAGTATGCTGGTGCAGTATGAGAATGCAGTATAATAGTGGAGTATAACTGCAGTATGACAATACAATACGATGGCACAGTATAACAGTGCTGTATGACAGTGTAGTATAACTGCAGTATGACCATGCAGTACAACGGTGCAGTGTGAGAGAGCAGTATGACGATATAACAGTGGTATAACAATACAGCATTCCTGCCATCCTAATCATGAGTTTGAGAAGCTGCCACAGTTTGACTATCCCTACTGCATGGTCCTTGGGGTCCTGAGATTCATCATAGAAACTGTGGGTGTGTGGGGGGGGTTTGCATAGATCATATTTGAGGACCAAATTGTCCCAAAAATGTAGTAAAACCTGAAATTTAACTATTGGGGACAACTTTTGAGGTCCCCATTTGGATAACATCAGTTTTATAAAAATATCTGAATGCAATCAAAAAATTTTAAATGCCAAAAGTCTTGTATTTGAGTTATTAACTTATGGTTAGGGTTAGGGATGGGTAGGGGTTAAGGGTGTTGTGATTAGGATTAGAGTTTTTCCCATAGAAATGAATGGACGGTCCCTATTTAATAATAATAATAATAATAATCCTTTATTTATCCCCATGGGGAAATTCCTTTTTATGCCTCCCTCAACTTGCTCTTTGTAGGGAAGGGAAGGGAAGACCAACTTGGGTGTGCGTGTGTATGTGTGTGTAATGTGTAATGTGTGTGTGCCATCTGAGCCTGTCTCTGAGAAGGACAGATAGAGGGTCTAAGCAGTGATTATTCCCAGGTTATGGGACATAATTCTGATGCTCAAAGAAGTCACTGCAGACCTAGTGTGGGGCCCAGCACTAAATCCTTCATTCCATCACCAGGAACAGAAGTGAGTGGCATAGGCTAGAAGTAGTGTGAAAGAGCCAGCCACGACCGGAGCACAGGAAGGAGAAGGGAGTGACACAGACCACAGAGGGGGTGTAAGAGCCAGCCACGACCGGAGCACAGGAAGGAGAAGGGAGTGACACAGACCACAGGGGGTGTGAAAGAGCCAGCCACGACCGGAGCACAGGAAGGAGAAGGGAGTGACACAGACCACAGGGGGTGTGAAAGAGCCAGCCACGACCGGAGCACAGGAAGGAGAAGGGAGTGACACAGACAAAGACAAAGGACATTTTTGCTTTTTCCTTACTCATGCACACAGAGTTAACATATCACAAAAGAGTCATTGTTACTCATCCACATACAGTCACTGTTACTGATCTACAGAGTTAGCATATGAAAAATAGTCACTGTTACACTGTTAATATCACTAATCCATAGAGCTTACATATCATAAGAGTCATAGTTACTCATCCACAGAGTTAGCAAATCTCCAAAAGAGTCACAGGTATTGTATCTCCCGAAAAGCTACTGCTTTGACTTCCTGGTACTGTGTCACACTGCATCTCGGAGCCACTTCTGCTGTGGCATCATCTGCGGTATTTTGGTCTCCATCGGCTCTTTCCTCATCCTGTCCCTGAAGTGACTTTAATGAGAGATGATTATCTCTGCTCACAGCGTATCTACAGTCCAAGATCCGTATCCCAAGCGCACACATGGCTCATGTTACAGACTCCTGGTGCAATTGCACATTCTCTGCAATCGTACAGCCCAGGTAGCTTCCTGCCGTGGAGGGAATGAGGGGGGAAACAAACAGGCAATGAGCTGCACATGTTTACTGATTCCTGAAAGCAAGCAGTGGCTATGGATCAGTTAATGTTTCACTGAAATAAACTTAAGTCCCTTATCATACAGCCATCAATCACAATGCCTGGGTCAGGACTATTTGCGGATAGACACAGAGCGAAAGGGATTGGGAGGAGAGGAAATAGAAGGGTAGAGTGGAGGAACATCTCAGCAGAAGTACGCCAATAATGTCCTGGCGTAGCCTGCCTGAGTTTGGTCTTCACACAAGGTCATGTCAGTGAGTCCCAGGTAGCTTGATCAATTATCCGACCAACCTGGAGTGTCTCACTAGCAGCACCATCACTAGCATGGGGCAGGTCCTCCATGAGGGCTGTGCTCTGCTTTAGCGCTGCCCCACATCATCTTCATTTCCTGAGGCTTGTCCACCCTAGGGGCTTTTGGTCACTTAACTTAACATGCAGCTTTCATCTGGCAAAATCAGCACCTCCTGAATGTTGATACGGATGCGTATCGCATAACCTGAGATGCTGCATCGGTTCTACTTTCATATACCGCGCTTCCAAGCAGCTAATTATTCTTCCACATGTTTGGCTGCTTGATCCTCTCCAAACAGCCGGACGTCCACAATGACCTAAACTTCAAACAGATGGACTTTCAAGTGCTGTCCAGGGCTGAATATTCGAAGTGGCATAGTTGATTAATTGGTCTCGGGTTAGGACTGCATCGCAAGGCAGAGCCAAATGCAGAGCTGCTGCACCGAGGATTTCCAGTCTGCTGTGATGGTGAAGAATGAGCCTTGTGACACCTCTGTTCTTTTCGCTGCTGTTCAGCTTCCTTCCAGAAAGACGCAGCCAGACCGACTCTGCATGTGAATCTATGAACCTGGAGGAGGTCTGGCAGCAAATGTGACAGAAATTCTGAAGACTGCAGAGTCTTAAATCATGGCCCAAGATGGGTCACGGTATGCAGGCCAAGCAGAGAACTCATGACAGGGCGATTTTTGAGCAAACATAATCTGTCATCAAAGATGCATTCAGTCATATATTATGTCCATTTCTGTCCCCAGGTACTCAGAGTGGAGATCACCCCAGCCCCACTCTCTCATTCTTTCGTACTACAGCCCCTGTCCCTGAAGAGCATACAGGATTTATTTCACCATCTTTGCCCTTCAGCACAAGAAGCGGCTGACAGTAGGTGGCCGAAAATGCTGAAATTTCTGTCACAAACTCAGGTGCTAGAGGCTCGTGTGCATTGCTGTTTTTATCCCACCATCGCTTTAAAAATCAGTGTGCGTACACAGAAATGCAGCACAAAGTGTAGAAATATGCACAGCTTTTCATTGTACTTAATATCACAACAATGTCAAATATATAAAATCCAACCCAGCCTGCCTGTGTTCCACCCCAGGGACTGACTCTGGGGGCAGCAAAGTGCTGGGGCAGGTAATCATACTCAGCCTGCCATACTGGCATCTTCTGTCCGCACCGCTGCCTCTGCCACTATTCTCTCCACAGACACCATACGTCTCCACATGACCCAGCAGCTCAACGCCTGGTCTTGGCAGAAAGCCTCTCGTCCAATGAGGTCACGTTCCTCTTGATACATGGGGCACTTTTGCTAACAGCTCAAGATGGAGCAGGTAGGGGGATGCAGTGTCAGCTTGTTTACAAGCATCAAACCAAATGGGATTTCCAGTGCATGGCAGTATGGGGGCTCCTCGCACACGAAGTAATGGTATCACCATTTGCGGTATTGATTCTGTTGAGAAAGCCTTGTATCAATACACACTTTTGGCACCCTGTAAAAGTCATGATGAGGTCTGTTAGACTGGGAAGCTGTGGTTTCTGGACTGGGAGTGTGTAACGCGAGGATATCAGACAGGGATTATACCAGAGAACTGATTAACTGACCTTGTGTACCATGTTCCTGTCTCTTCAGGAGGATGCAGAGGCAGTTTAACTTATCCTTTGAGAAGCTCTGTTACTGCCATTCAGGGCACAACTCGCATGCCTGGCTTTATAAAAACACTCTGTGCCTAAAATGACCAGTTGCAGTAATAATCAATCCTTTATTCTCCCTGTGGGGAAATTCTTTTTACGCCTCTCTCAACTTGCTCTTTGTAGAGCAAGCAGTCTGCAAAGGGCAACCACCTGTTGGGGCGCCCAGGGAGCTGGGGGTTAAGGGCCTTGCTCAAGGACCCACAGACATGCTGAGGCTGAACCAGCAACCTTGTGATTACAAGCACACAGGCTTAGCACACTGAGCCACGCTGCCAGTAATTTTCGTTTGCATTTCTGTTTACACTTTCTCTACAGTGCATAGAGAATGCTGGGCGATCTGGACACTGAGCTGATTTATAGGTAAGCAGTTCTATGCCTGAAAGTGCTGTCTGGTGGCAGCAGAGTTCCTCATTTTCATGGTTCAGCCCCAGATGATGTGTAAATGTGCTTCTGCATGCCTCGCCCTGTGCTTGCGGGCTAAATCTTGAATCGTCGGTCAGTATCCCCGCTGTCTAACGGTGACGAAACTGGCTAACAGACTCAGATGGAGGGAAGCCGTTGCTTCCACACCAGCTGTGAAAATTGCAGCAGCATCGGCTTTTCTGAGAGTTGGGGCCCATGTCCTCTTGCATTAAACACGTGATCAGTCCCCATTCCCTGACTGGATGTGCCGTTATCATCCCGCTGGACCAGACGCGTTCGGATTAGGTGTCAGCAGCAACCCACGCTGGATCTGCGATCCAGCATCTGAGTGTGCGGCACTATCCAGTCAGAGACAAGGCTGAGAGCATTTAAATCATGCCTTTGCTGAGTCGTTACCTCCTTCTTCATGCCTTGTTTAGACTCGAGTCCTGGTTTCTCTTTCAGGCCATAAGACTCAGCTTAGGAAGGTGTGAAAAATAGCTTTGGCTTATGTTTGGGTCTGACATCCTGCAACTGGAGGCAACTGGGTTAAATAAAGATATTTAAAATGATCATTTTCTTCAGTTTCATTTATGCATACAATAGGTCCAGTGCTCTTTGGGGAAGGAACTGGACATCAGTCATCTGTGTAACACGCAAGATATTCACACATGCAGTGACTAAGTTTTCTATGCCTTTGCAGAAATGCATGGAACCCAGGGGAGTAATGTGACGTCTGCAGCCACTGACCTGCTGTCCGTTCAATTCACAAACATGTCTATATAACTTCATAAAAAATCTGAGCCCCGCATTTCCACATGATGCCCTTCAGTGGGTCTGGTTTGCCTCTAACAGCACCACAGTTCTGCCTGTGGGAATTCAGGTCCCCAAGTGCCAGCTTTCTTCAGAACAAATAGGTCTAAGAAAGTTTGTGCCAAAGCTTTGGATGTGATAATGGCTACTGGCATGGAGAACACTTCAATGTCTGGCACAGATAAATTATTCATACATTTCTACTGATTTTCAAAAATAAATGTGGTTTCCTCTATGGGTCCCTCATTATGCTCAAGATGTAAGAGGCACTTGATGGGTCAGGATGGAGCTTCAGTGTGGCGAAAGGCAGGCTGCTACACAGCACCTCGACTTCCTCCAGAATCAGGACATCCCTCTGGTCCCTGCGCATGAACCCAGGGAATTCAGCGAAACAGCAGAGTGGCAGCCGTGCATGCTGGGAAACATACCCATCCGCAAATCGAGTGTGACTTTCATAAGCGGCCCTTAATGAACAAGCTGCGCATGCCACCTTTTTCCAGAGAGAATTTTAATAACTGGCTAAATAGCCAGTTTGTTAGCATGTAATCACCGGGGATGACTGGCTCCCTCGCTGGGAGGATGGGGTGTGAGGGTGCCTGGCTATAAATGCTTGTGTAAAAATGCCTGTGAGTGTGCGCGGGTTGCGTCAAGGTGGGGGGCGTGTCGTGATGAGATGCACGCGGGGGCGGCAGATGGCGATAAGCGCGGCTACTTTTAACAGCTGAAACAAATGTTTCAAACAAGTGTTTGTCTGTGCCACATGCGTGTTGCCAAGTCGCATCCTTGGCAGGAGGGGATTATGGGATATTCCAGAACAGTGCGAAATGCATGAAGCCATCTAACGGGATTTGGCGTTGTACTCGATTAAATCCACTGCACCAAAACAACAGCTCTAAGACGGGTTTCTTTTCCGCCACCTTTGTTACTTGACATGATTCCAAATTTCTAGTTAAGTCTGCAGAATCACTTTCTTCTCCATTTTGACACGTATCTTCGATGGAAGATTCTCTGTCCTTGTCTGTTCACAGATGTCCACCAGGCTTAGTTTGGGAAATGAACAGACGCAAGAGACACAAGGGCATCTACTGCTAATTCAGACAAGTCCATCCCGAAATACAGATTTAAAATCTGACAAAACAAGAGGTTAAAAAACTAGACCAGCTACTCACTGGACTCCCAGTGATGTGTGGAAGAACACAGGAATTATGGCATTCATCTCTGTATCCTTCACAACCCAAACAGAACCTCGGATGTGGGAAGTTTTATTGACAGCAGCCGCCTTGGATTCAGACCAGTCACCTGCCAGACCAGTTACCAAGCTACAACAAATCACAGCATGTTCCTCAAAGACCTCAATGGAGCGGGTTGGTCACATGATCTGGTAGTGACATGAGGTTTAACACGGCATGTGGGGGAGATTAGATTAAAAGCAGCAGCTGTAGGTGGGAAACCCAGTTCTTACATCTGGTAAACCTCCCTAACACACCTAATGATCCCTGTCAGGTGGGGATATCCCACGGCGCGCTTGATCTGAAACAGACAGAATCCTTTAGAATCACATGCATGTAATAAGATTTCTGTAACAGGCTGGGTCACACTACCCAGCATGTCTCTTCAAATCCATCTCTCCTCAATGTCCTCAGTTTCCTGTCTGTATAGTTTATTATCATAACACAATGATGATGCTTGCCAGTGCATCCAGTGATGCAAAAACCTCACCTGCCCATCTATCATCACCCATCCATCCATCCATCCATCCTTCCTCTAACTGCTTATCTGGTACAACATTACAGTGAGTCTATTACACAGAGCACATGCAGAGAAAACCCAGCCTAGAAATGTCTATTTGTGCACCTAGCAAGTGAAAATGATATCCTGTTTCCTGTCAGGCTCAAAACCGTGCTAGAAAGATGTCTGGTCTGTCAGGCAGATGGAAACAGCAGTGGTGATCAGGTGTAACGTGACCCTCTGTGATGCTCCATAATCAGGCATGGAGTTGAGCTGCTCATTTGTCCGTCATGCAGGGAGAGTGACCAATGTAATCTACTGTGAACACAGTTTTGTCTGAATGACTCCAGTGAGACCAATTAGGTGCTTCCATTTCCAAACAAATCCTGGATGAGCTCCGTGACAGGCAGAATGATAGGACCAGATGAGGACCATAACATGACCTCCCAATGGACTAGTTGTCATCAGGTTGGATCTGTCCTGAGAAGAAACCAGGCTGGTTTACCATCACCATCCCTTACATGCCCATGCTGAATGACAACCTTGTGAGCTGATCTGAGATCAGACTCCATTGACATGACCTTCCTGAACGGTGAGCTTGTGAGCTGATCTGAGATCAGGATCCTTTAACGATCACGCTGAACTGTGACTAGTGAACTGATCTGAGAATAGGCTATACTAACATGACCATGCTGAATGGTTACCTTGTGAGCTGGTCTGAGATCAGGCTCCTTTAACAACCACATAGAACTGTGACCTAGTGAGCTGATCTGAAATCAGACTCCTTTGGCATGACCATGCTGAATGACAACCTCGTAAAATGATCTGAGATCACACTCATTTAACATGACCACGCTAAAAATGAGCTTGTGAGCTGATCTGAGATCAGACTCCATTAACATGACCATGATGAACGGTGACTTTGTGAGCTGATCCGAGATCAAACTCCATTTATAGGACCAACCTGAGTGATGACCTTGTGAGCTGATCTGAAATCAGGCTCCTTTAATGACCATGCTGAATAGCAACCTTGTGAGCTGGCCTGAGATCAGGCTCCTTTAATGCCGCCTCTGCGTTTCCGCTTGAGTGCTGAGCTGTTCCCTGGATCTGTATGGTCCTCTTGCTGCTCCCTGGCAGCTGGCTCAGCCCACAGCCCCGGCGCGGCAGACGGGGGGAGGGCAGGACACCGCAGGACACTAATGGGAGCACACAGGGCCGCCATTCTGAGGTGCTGCGTCTTTGCTGCCAGCGATGCGCCATGCTCCTCTCCCTCCAATGCGGCCAATGAAACGTGCCAAACTGGGCCATTTGTCACCAGCAGTGCACAGCCACCCGTCCGCGTGGCACTGAGTTTCCTGTGATGCCCCAGTCCTATGCACACAAGCCCATCCTAAACCTTCTATATTTTTCCATCCATTTTCTTTTCACTTGTGAAAGCCAATGGACATTCATCAAACTCTAGTTACAACCTCAGCATGGATCTCAATGTGAAATCCATAGTGTGAATCTCTCAGAGTGTAAATCTCTGTCAGTGTAATCTCCACAGCGTGAATCTCTCAGTATAATTTCGATAGTGTAAATCTCTCAGTGTAATTTCCGCAATGTGAAGCTCACAGTGTAATCCCCATAGTGTGAATCTCTCAGTGTAATCTCCACAGTGTGAAGCTCACAGTGTAATCCCCATAGTGTGAATCTCTCAGTGTAATCTCCACAGTGTGAAGCTCACAGTGTAATCCCCATAGTTTGAATCTCTCAGTGTAATCCCCATAGTGTGAATCTCACAGTGTAATCTCCATAGTGTGAATCTCTCAGTGTAATCTCCACAGTGTGAAGCTCACAGTGTAATCTCCATAGTGTGAATCTCTCAGTGTAATCTCCACAGTGTGAATGACTTTCACTCTCCACCCTCTGGGAGTGAAATTGTAAGTGCTTTTCTAACCTTACACTTTATCTGTTTTTTTGTCACTGAGAAAATCCCCTTTCATATTGGACAATGCTGAACAGAAGGAGATTTATTTAGTCTCTTTTCATTTAGATTCTAATTGAATATTCACAGGTTTATTTAAATGTCATTGCTCAGATAAGGAGAGTACAGTTTGTTTTAAGGCGCCGTGAGGAACTTTCCTGGGTGAAGTCCCTTGTGAAGATACACAAAGATGTCTTTGCCTGAGGACAAATTACCTGCAGTACTATACTCCGCCCCCCAAACCCCACGCCCAATGCCCATAATTCCTTCCCTTCTTCACATTCCTTTTCTTGTAGGTAAAGGGAGGATTTATTCCTCATCACACGTCAGTCGAAAAGCTTTTCCTCCCACTGACAAAGGTGAGCTGGGGGTGAAATGTCACTCCGAATCTGCATTTTGTTTCACTCACAGCTCTGCTTCTCTGGCCTCTTCAGTCAGCAGCTTCCGTGGCACAGAGTCATGGCGTTAATCGCCAGGCCTCCCATCACTCTGTGTCACCCTGAGCCCTCCACACCCAGTCCAAGGATGGCGACACTGTCTCCCCTCCATCCTGGGCAGCTACAGCCCCAAATCCTTGTCTCTCTCACTCTCTCTCTCTTTCTCTCTCTCGCTCTCACGCACACACACACACCATGTGACGTCACACATCGCTGCTGAGCGCAGATTCTTTTATATGACAGAGGAAGTGAATGTAATCCCTGGCCGCCCATATTGGAGCATTTCAAGTATCTCGCCAAACTGTAATGACACAGCCGTGCTTATGGAGAGGGCGGGAGGAAAGGGAAAGGGGGAGTTATGATGATAAAATAACCTGACCTTGGAGATTTCCACCATATTTTATTATGGGTTTCTATGGTTACCACACGTGATGTGAACACTGGATAAGGAATTTTAAATAAGGTCGAATTTAGACCAGACAGCTCCTTGTAATCCCACACAGCAAAACCAGTCTGTCTGTCAGCATAAAATTTTTTCCCTCAGACAAATACACAAACACTGTGTCCATGTTTGTTTGTACATAAGGATCCAGCTGCCAAAATAAACTGTTCATTTACAGATTGA
>JABFEB020000047.1:6272142-6294826 GCA_019775895.2 Stomatorhinus ivindoensis
CGGAGCTGTTTCCCACTGGGTGTCCTGACTAATAGGGGCGGAGCTGTTTCCCACTGGGTGTCCTGCCTAATGGGGGCGGAGCTGTTTCCCACTGGGTGTCCCTGCTCTTTCTCCCAACCTGGACTTCCCCGTAGCTTTCCACAGTATTTTCTAAGCAAAATTAGCTCTCACTGTTACAAAAATGTCGCCTTCCATTCAACATACACAGCAGGAAACTTTAAGCAAGCTTTTAAAATAACAAATAAGGGCAAAAATGTCATATGTCTGTGTATCCATTTACTTCCCTATCAAGTATCTTAAGGTTTGCTATCCTTCGGTAACGTCTAATGACAGTAACAGCAGGATAATTGCCTCAGTTACATCCTGCCAGCATGAACGTGACATTCCAGGAGAAATGACAGAAAACATAAGAGAAATGATATTACAATGATAAACATGAGCCTGCTTCGAACGGCTTAATCAGGACAGTGGAAAAGCCCTCGTCTAATTTGTTAATGACGTACAGTAATTAAAGTACGATTTTGTTCTTCTAAAAACTAGGCAATTATCCTAGAGTAATTAGTCAAAAAGGCTGTCAGAGGAGCTGAAGATGGGGCTGCAGTTGTGTCAGAAAACAGATTTATGTGGAAAGCAATAATTAAAAATACAAAGGGCATTAGAATGTGATCAGGAATATATCCTAAACACCGCCGTGAGCAAAGGGAAGCTGCATGTGCCACACATCCGGCAGATTGCGCCCCCCCACACAGGGTCTGACGTCTGGCTGGTGGCCCAACCCAACAGCAGCTGAACAGGTTTGAATCTCAGCTCCTGCCTTAGTGCGGAGCAGAACAACGCAGCCACCATGGTCCCTGCGTAACGCTCCCCAACCCCCGTGTGCCATGTAGCCGTACACAGGAAGAGGAGAAAGAAAAAAATGCGGCTGCATCAACACGTCACAGTCCAACGCAGCTCTGCACTGCCCTGTCACCAAGGCTGTTCCATTTTGCATGCTAGGGTAATATCAGAAATATAGAGATAGATATGTTACTGGTGTATAAAATACACATAGGCTCCGATTCATCCCACCTGCTATGAGGCCGTCGAAGTGGCCACACCGCGCAGAGTCACAGGAAGGCGCCATGTCCTCCCCAGCCGCCGTACCTCCCAGACGCCGGCACAAATAGAAATGGCCTCGAGCCACCTTGTGCCATCTGAGTCACAAGCGGATTTTCTCACACGCTTGCTACAGTGGTGTGCTGATTACGTTTGAAGATCTATTCTTATGAATCTGTCAGCATACATGGGAGGAAGAGGAGAAGGGGAAGAAGAGGACAAGGAAGAGGGGGAGGAGGAAGAAGGGGAGGAAGAAGGGGAGGAAGAAGAGGAGGAAGAGAAGGCTGTCATACCGACTATAAGAATCACAAGAATAATTAGAGTAACAAACCAATAACGCTTACAAGGCCTCACTCCCATAGAGGGTTTACGTCCTGGTTGTGTTGAGAGCGGCACCTCACTTCCTGTTCCTGTCCGCAAGGTTGGCTGCTCTTTACAGCAGCTCTCCCAGCTGGGCACATGGTTTAGCAGCGGCTCTGCTTGGATCAGCCTGGCCATTCTGAAGGAGTGTCCCCTATCCCTAAGACCCCGCCTAACTGCTTCTCAGCAACACAAACAGCCTGTTCATCCCGCAAGCCACACGACCATCAGCCACCATCTCCATGGCAACAGCAACAGCAGCTGAACCCGGAGCTTGATGCCAAACGGGATTCATAAACTGGGCCGTGGTCACGGACACCGGCCCATGCTCCTCCTTTGTTTCTGTCTGTTTTCATTTCTCAGACAGTTGAGGCCCTCATTTAGTGCTGTGATCTGTCATCTGACATTCCTGGACAAACCTGGGCACTAATATACTGTTCGTGACCCCTGTCCTGCATCGAGCCTTCAGAAGTCAGTTTACGCTGCATGTATGACATGAAAAAACAAGTGCAGCCTGATGCGATTAGCAGGAGCATCTTAGGAGATTAAATGTACATGACTGCCTGTCAGACTGGAAAGAACAAGTGGCTAAGAGAAAGAGGAGGAGAAGAAAGCCACTGTTTCCGAGTGTCACTCTGTGTCTTACTGTCACTCTTTGTACCTGACTGTCACCATGTTTGACTGTTTTAGCCTGTGGGACACTCTTTGTTTGATTGGTGTCCTGCATTTTCCAACATGCTGAAATTACATGACAACATGCAAGTTAGCAAACACAGAAACACACAAACAGTCACAGCAAGGGCACACGCGGACATTAACAAGCATGGAGTAAACACACCTAAATATACGCAGTCACACCCATACAGAAACATACCGTTCGTCCATCATCATGTGACCTAGTTGAGGCTGCTACATTAGCTGTGGGCCAGGGCTCCCATGATTGGCCGGTCTCCGGGAATCCATGCAGAGTCCCCGGTCAAACAGCCCCCGGTTGTGACGTAAACACAGATGACAGTGTGCTGTTACCCCAGCTGACAGGAACGACAGCATGAGAATGTGATGGACCCCTCCCACGAGGGTGACGCTGCATGTAAATCTGGGGGCGAAGATACAGGGATGCCAGCTGTTTCTTTCTGGAACTGTCCAGCCATATCTGCCTCTTATTTTGGTCCCTGTTTATTGAGAAGGAGCCCAGGAGAAAAGGAGGCTCCAAGTAGGAGCCTGGGAGGAAGGGAGGTTCGTCAAAGCTGTGGAGGAGCCCAGGAGAGAGCTAGGGTCCTCAAAGCTGAGGAGGAGCCCAGGAGGAAGGCAGGCTCCTCAAAGTTCATGAGGAGCCCAGGAGGAAGGATTGTAAATTGTAAGGGGATGCTGATGCAAATATATATGCTGGTGGAAGGATGCTGATGCACTAGGATGATTGATGCTGTTTGGGGGTGGGGAGGGGGGGGTTGATGGACGTTGGTTGGGAGAAGAGGAACTGGCTGTTGACACTGGATCAGTGGGAGAGGAGGAAGGATGGCAGTGACCACCTCCCAGGGCCTTTCTCTCACTATAATACCATAATAAATTGCTTCCGGTGTGAGTATCATATCATGACTCTCAGACAGATGCTTCCCAGCGAGGGATCACTGTGAGTGGGAGAGACGGGAGTGGGCAGGTAACCCAGCATATAAAATGGGGGCTTCAGGAAGCCTGGCCCTCACTTACTCTACCCCTCAGGCTGCAGGGCAAACAGGAACCTGCTAGGGGGTAGTCCTGAGCATACTACTCTCTGCTGCCACACAGAGCTGACCATAGTGTCCTCCCCTGTCACATAGAGCATTTTTGACTCAGTCAGAACTGATTGGTGGAATACTGCCCCCTAGTGTTTAACATTAACTTTCATGTTGGGTTTTTATATTACTCAAAGGGAGACCATCCATCAATCTTCCAACCACTTATCCAGGTCATGCTTGTGGGAATCATGGGGTCTGTTGCAAGCAGCACAGGGCACTAGACAGGGGAAATTCTGGACGGGATGCCAGTCTATCACAAGACAGACAGGCACACACACACACACATTATGAAGAAGTACTCTTATGAATAAAACTAATTTAACTGTCAGTCATAAAAAAGGATTCTGTCTGCAGATATTCATGGATGCTATAAATTGCACAAAATACAAAACGCATGAGAAAATACAGTCATGCAGCCAGTTCCACGGTATCAGTCATCTACACAAACACAGTAATGGAATCACTAATCTCTACAGCTGCAATTACAGAAATGCCTCCTACGTTCAAAACCATAAGAACTGCATATTCGTCTGTGGTCCCTCATTTCTAGAACCCACTCAAATAAACCTACATGTATTTGTGTCTATGACTGTGGTAAGTGAACCTTATCATTCCAAACCAGTCTCATTTCAAATTCATGCTGCCACTAATCTACTAGAGAGGCGCCGTCCTGAATACACTTTAGGTTCCTTGTACTCCATGAAACCTCGTCTGGCAAGGAGAGATGAGGTGCCACAAGAGAACAGAAGAATTCCCTCATATGCGTCTTCACTGTAATTTTCTCTGGGTTTAAACTGTCAACGAATAGAATTATTTTATTGGCGGCAGTGAGCTGGGGGAAAGTAAGAGAAGTTATAACATTTACATCAAAGGAGAAGTAAGTATTTGAACAAGCCTTTAAACCATTTCTCATTTCCCATTGCTCAAACACTTTAAAATGCATGTGGAGCAAATTGAAAAGTTATCTTTAACTAAATATTTTCAAACAGTAAATTACAATTAACAAAGTAGAACATAACTGTTCTTCCTCAAACAACACAGAAATGCATACCATAGACAGACACACAAAGACAGACACATGGGCACAAATATTTTTCATGATTTAATTATTCTATCAGTTATTATACATTTGATTTCATCTTCAGGCATATGATTCCTCTCTTACAAACACAAAACACGGATATTATTGATCAGAAAAACTGCTGTCAAGGTTAAATTATCCAAGGACCTCAGCTAAGAGCAGAAGAAAAGTGTGAAAACACTTAATCTTCCAGTCCCTCGCAAAACATCAAATGAGGCAGCAAAGGAAAAGTCAAAGGAAAAATCAAAACTGTGTAAATTGTAGAATATCATGCCCATAAGAACAAGGCCAAAGAAGGCACATCACCTAAGTGCTTACAGAGTCGGAGAGTATAATGTCAGACTTCCTATTGATTACGTGGGATCTCAACAAGTATTACAAGAACAATGTGTAGTAAGTAAAGTAGGTATTGATTTTGTAGTTTGTAATTCTGTTTGCAATTCAGCATGTCCTCGTTGACAGACTGGCATCCCAACTAGGCTGTCCCCACACCTTCTGCCTAAAGGTGAATGGGAGTGACTCCTTAACCACCCGCCCCCCCCCCCCAAAAAAAAAAAAACTGGACAATGAGATGTGAAAATGTAAGGTACATGATGTTAAGATCGGATAATCAGCAGGGTATAAGGGTACATCCTTAGCCCCAGTCTCCATACAGATACCCCGATGAATGCAAAGGCATTGTTACTTTGTGCACGATAACAGAAAGAGAGAACATCACCGAAGCAAGGCTATGTCAGCACTATGCTTCACCACGCTAGAGATGCACCCTGCTTCATGGATACACCAATACAAAGCGCCATCTAGTGGAGATTTACTTGAAGCTTGACGTCAGAAACGATGTAGTGAGTACAGAAATCGGTGCATTTCTGCGAGAACATTGTGCGGTTTTTGACCCAGTATCTATTTCCAATGAGCACATCTAAAAGGATTCAGTAAACATCCAGGCATCTTCCAGGCGTTTTTTTCCACGCGAAAACTAACAAGCTATAATCACTATGAATTTTGACTCAGCAGTATCGAACTTTATAGTTCGCCGTTTATACAGTGTTCAACCATACAGATCAAAATATTGGGGCTTATTTTTACTATATTTCTTCCCAGTCGGGCTTATTCGCTTTCTGACGCGGTGACGCAATTTCCGGGCGAGCGGAGTGCGTGAGGACGCCCCGGAAGAGGCGATATGTTCTGGTTTTAAAAGCGGCATAGCTTGCGAAGAGATGAATTAGTGTTGGTTGCTTACCATCAATAACCGCTAGAAGAAGAAGAAGAAGAAGCAGCAGCAGGAATAAACGAAAAGCACGAACTAACGGTGTCTGGGTAGTTTAGCAAAAATAACGCAACGAACAGAGCTTTGGTGAAATAGTTCTCGACAATCTGCAGGCGTCGTTACTTTCTCTTCCTGCGCTGGCTCCTGTGCTCGGACACGTGGGCTGCCAGGTTAGTGTGTGGAAATAAGAATGCTTTATTGGAGTGCGAGCTGAAAATGTGGCTTTCCCTCTGAGATCCTCCCTTCAGCGGATGGGTCAGTGATGAGTATTAGCCAAATCTGAGCGTCCGTCGCTTTGTCCGCGGCGTTCGTGATTACTGCAGAGAAGCTTTGTTTGTTTGTGTGTGTGTGTGTGTGTGTGTGTGTGCGCGCGTGTGTGTCTGTGTGTGTGCTGTCGACTTTCTACTCTGAGCTATGACGAAAATTCTTTCTGTCTGAAGTAAATCTCAGAATACTTCGTGATGCCTTCTACACTTGAACTGAGCTCAGAACTATGTGTAGCCAAGAAATGGATCCATGTCCAGACAGTTTAGTTTCACCTTTGGTAAACTGCTCTTCTCTTCCAGCTCTCCCAATGCTGCCCAGTGGGAATGGCTGACTGTGAGTGTCCGTGGAGCCTTCATCCCCACCGTGTGCCTCACTAGACCCATATGTCTGAGCCTTGAATTCACTTGGTATTTAGTTTGTTGATAGGATGTCCTTTATGCTGTGATCTTATGTGGTCTGGTTCGATTAAAGTCAGTTGCCTGGATGAATGTTTGTTCTTTATTAACATTGTGGTGTTGTAGCTGAGCAATTTGTAAGCGACAGAGGTCTTGAGTAAGGCTCGTAACCTTCAGTTCCTCCAGGGACTGTCTGACCACAATTTCTCAATGTACATTGATTTGGATAAGTGTCTATTGAGATTAATTTTATTGATCATGGGTAAATTATGGTGCGTTCAGCAGCAGGAGTGCACAGATGAACATGCATGTAGTGCCATACAGAGGAAAGCAGGGTAAATAAGACTGTACACAGTGTGAACAAAGAAAATGATTCAAAGAGATATAAAGAGTACACAGTACACCAATAAATGAAATGAAAAACAATGCAATGATAAAAAGTGAAGACTAAATAATTATCTGCAATGTTTTATAATTTCCAATTACATTGCCTATATAGTTCAATTTATAAGGAAATACTTCTTGTCCTTCATTTCCCTCTCGGTTGCCCCCTACTCTTGAATCACTGGTGTGAATGTGGGTGGGGGGGTGTTTATACAAAAGGCATTGAGGACAATAGGCTTTCCTTTCGAAGGGGGTGTTGAAGTGATGCCATTTGCTGCTCAGCTTGCCAAAGGTACAGCTGTGGGCATCAAGATACAGGCTGTGGTGCCGCTGTACTGGGGGGTCTGTAGTGGTGGTTGTCTAACACCCAGAGCCCCCCCTCACCATAGTGGTCAAGTGGTGGGCTGAGGCACAGCCATAGTTATACTCATGATACTGGTGCCTTTAAATGCCAATGCCCCTTAGAGGCCTTACATAGTACCGGTAAACCAGTAATAACTGCCTTTTCAGGACAGTGGGTGTATCTTGTGTTTGCGAGACAGGTTGTCTGCATAACCAGTCAACAAAAATACAGCTGGTTTACTAGGTCAGTGCTGGTACTGGACCAAAATTCAATAGAAAAAAGGAACTACTAAATTTTTTGTACCAAAAGTTCAATACGTGGCCCTGTGTAAAAGCGGCCAAAGCACAGGGCAGGATGCAGGGCTGTTCTCTAGTATCAGTGTTTCTGAACAGCAGACTGACCATTGCAGGTGACACACGACAGACCTTGTGTTTAAGGACAGATGGAAAGCCAGCTTTTAATAAGCCCTTCCTTGGTAAGAACATTACACATTCATATAAATATATAGTGTATGTATTTTTACAATGGACTGTCAATATTGCTAATCAATAATGATCAATTAGAGAACATTCAGACTAAGACTAAGTGGGTACAGGTCATGGGTGCAGCCCTCAGCCTAGGAGAAGCTCTTGGATCTCCATTGCTGATGTTCTTCACATGGTGCCTCACACCTGCCCTCCCCGGCTTGGGAATAGCCACACGGCCTGAGTAGAGCGGGGAGAACGATGCAGAGCGTTTGGTCGCCAGGCAACCCGGAGAAAGGGTGCTGCTACAGTTCTCTGACCCCATCTCTGCACGTGTCGAAGCCAGAACGTCTCCCTGGTGCCCCCACATACCCCATGCCCTTCTGTCATAAACACCAAGGTTAGCAGGATCCTCCAGGGAGGGTAATGAGGGCGGCACGCAGGAGCCCCCTGTGGAATGAAGGTCAGTGTCACTCTCACTGTCAGACTCGTCCAGATCGCCTTCCCAGTCCAGTGGACCTTCTGCTGTGTCCCATCGGTAAGCTGGGGATAACAGGACATCCCTATTGATGACCTGGGTGTCCTATAGCACAGAGCCCTCAGCTGGCAGTAATGAGCTGAGTAAGATGTGTGTGAGATGAAAGGTCATGTCTGGTGCAGTTTGCCATGTGCAGGCAGGTCTGCAAGGAGTCACAAACCTTATGTAGTTCCTCAGCTGGGAAAACATTCACATCAGCAGAGGATTTGATGATCACTGACATCACATCATAGTTGTGGTGGGTCAAAACTACTAGAGGAGGGATGAACCAATTACATGTCTTTCCTCACAGACACGCTGACACACAGTGACATGCACTCCACGGCTTTACCATCGTCACTGCAGCACTCAGTCAGGTAGGAGTTGAGAGACTGGCTATCTGCGATACCCTCCATGATACCTAATGGCAAGAAAGAAAGTAATGTTGGAAATGTTCACAACGTGGAAGTTTGCTGGATCCTTCTGGAATGCTGCTCAGAAAATGCCATGCAGTGTGTTGAAATCAGTTTTCATGTTTGACCCTGACTTACATTTTACGTAAAAATACAAGACCTTCTAGACCAGAACCAGGAGGTGTGACATCTTTTGTCTTGCTAAAGACATTCCTTATGCTGTTAATAATTGTTCCGCTTAATATGGCATCCAGAAAAGGGAACGTTCCCTGTCAAGCTGGAAGCTTTATCGGTTTGCAGCCAGAGGCAGTCTGACATATCATAAGGGACTTTTCTATTGTCACTCAAGAATGGAAGTGGATTCAGCTACAGAAATGCATCCCTAAATCAGAAGCACAGCTCAAATGTCCAAATAAACATGATTCAGGTCGTCATCGACTTACGGCCGCAGTTGGTTCCTACTGACTGGTCGTAAGTCAATTTGGTCATAAGCCAAACCTTTATTCCATATGCAAAAATAATCATATGTATCATATCCTGTATAACAAAATGATATCATCTTTAAGTCATATTGTTTGGTGATTCCTTTCTATAACAATTTAATAGTTCATTATTGTTCTAACTTTTTTATCACCATTTAAGCTATTACTAAATTACTAAGATAAGAATGTACGCTGTACTGTGAGCTGTGAACAGTAGCCTGAGCACAAGATGCATGAATGAGAGTCTCGTGGGAACGGTTGCGCTACCGGCAGTTGGGGCGGAGACTGTCATACACTCTGGGCAGCACGAGACGCGGCTCAGCCGTGCCCATGGATTTGCAGTCTTGATACGGTCATAGACTTGACCAGTGGTAAGTCATATACAAAAATGACAAGCCAATTGAAAAGGTTTACATTCCACAAAAATAGAAATATAATGCTTAAATAAGTAACATTTTTGCCGCTCTCCTCTCTTTTTCTCTCTGATTATATGAAGTACTGGCTTGTATGTTGCACTGTTCTGTAGTTAATAAGCATTTAATCTCCTACTCCAGTAACCCCTTGAGAAAACGGTGCCAGTGCGGACTCACTTTGGCTTGGCCTCTCCCCCTTGACACTGACAATGAAGCTTCTCCCCAGCTGGTTGGCAGGAAGCTCCATTATGACAGGAACTGGGGCTGCAGACTGTGATCTCCACCTCACAGCGCCCCCCAGTGTATGGGGAGGGACAGCTAAACTGACATTCTGAATAGGAGTATGTGATCTAACTTAGAACTTACCAAAATGATGGATTCATTGCAAATGTAATCCGAATGGTAAATTGCAAGTGATACACATTATACACAAATGTTCTCACTATTTTCAACATACACTGATCAGTACAGTGCCATGACTCACCACCAGAGGGCAGGTTGAAGCAGCTGCCACCATTCTGACAGGGCTCTGCCTGGCAGGGGTCAGAGGTCATCAAACATCCAGGTCTGACCCGTGCTAATGCTGTCACCTCCACATGGTGGCCTTGCTCGTTCAGCAGCAGCATCTCATGCCCATTAAGAATCATGGACTCCAGGCAGCCCCGAAGCCCATCCAGTACCTGCGTACCGCTGCTCTGCTTCCAGTCGGGGAGGATCAGGCGGGCCCCAAACACGAGGCTAGCATTGCCCCCTAGTGCCCAGGGGCGGGAGGACAGGCCACGTGAACTTCGCTCCAAATATCGACTGTCCAGTTGTCAGTGTGGTCACATCCCCGCTCATCTCCAAGGATACAGTGTCCCATCTGCCATCATTAATGGGCCAATCTGGGACACTCAGACCCTCCTGCTGGTTTTTACAATCCCCCTGGAACCACAGATCACTATGGTTCACCTGGTGAGCAGAGTAAGGTATGGTATGGTAAGAACATAAGGAACATTACAGATCCCACCATCCTGGATATGTAGTACTTAATTGTAGGTCACCTTGCCCATTCTGGATGTGTAATACCTAAGTGAAGACTACCTGTGCAATATAATATGAAAGGACTACAGTGGGCAGCTTAAAAGGCCTCCTTTGTTTTGATTTCAGGTAGTCTTCACTGGTGATCTTGTTCTTCGAATAGTGCCATCAGAAAGTCACTATTAGCTTCCTGTTCTCTTAAAGGTATCCTGTGATCACATGAGTTTTAGATGTGCATGTGTGTGTATGTGCGAATGTTGGTCTCACCTTTAGCAAAGTGCAGGGATCAGAGTTCATGTACATGATATTGCCCTGGCTTTGAAATGTTCTTATTCTGAGGTCCAGTTTGAACCCACTGGCTATAGGTTTCATGTACATGCGGTAATGAATGTAGATGTTCCCCATGAAGCTGAGAGTGGACGGACCTGAGAAGAGATACAACACACAGACACACACACACAAGTATTCCCGTTAGCACTTCTGCTCCATAATGCTCTGCTGTATATTCTGGTTATCACTGGGTTGATACTGGACCAGCAGCCTCCAGTTCCCTTACCTGCACACTTCCCCGGCCTGGGTACAGGGCACTGGCAGGTATATGATGCTCCTGGGCTCTGGCTGTTTACGCACTGCATGTCAGCCGGGCACAGCTGCGCCTGGCAGTACTCTGGATGAGTGTGGCAGGTGCCACCCAGTGCTGCAGTCAGGGGGAGGGGAGAGGCAGAGCACAGGGGCTTTGTACTACGACCAAGATGAAGAACAATCAAGTTTCACACTCACTGCCCAAGATGCTAAAACTCAATGATTAGTATTCGCCAGAACCATAGTAGTTGAATTTAAAGTAAAAAAATAAACATGGCCAGTCTGGAATGGGCTAGTGAGTGATGAGGCTTATGTGACATACTCACGGCTGCACGAGCAGCTGAAATGTGGTGACACAAAGCTGGCTTTTGGCATGCTGTAGGTCACTGTGAGCCTGCGGTCAAGCATTAGTCCTGGCTCACACCACTGCTCCCCACACTGCACCTCAGGGCAGCCCTGCTCCAGAATGGCCAAGATCCTTAGTCCACTGTCCAGCTGCTTCCTCGAAACAGTGATCGTCCAGGCCAGTTCAGAGGCCGGGAGGAAGCCCCCACCCTTAGCCTCTGCAGCCAAGAGTACTTCCAGTTGGCCATGCAAGCCGGGCACTGGCTGGATACCAAGAACTCTGCAGGAGGTGCCCACGAAGTTTATCAGAGCGTTCCTGAAGCTGCTCAGGTATAGCTGCACGAAGTTCTCAGGAGCAACACCCTCAAAGCGCACGACAACAGCTTCCCACAAGGCTCGATCAGCAGCATCATCTACCAGCACAGAGACTTTCACTGCAATGGCATAGCGGCCATCGCCAACCGTGGCGTTCAGCCGGTACCTACCAGACCGCAAGCCAGTCAGAACCGTGATCCGCCCGTCCTGCCTGTTGACCTGAAACAATGTCCTCTGCTGGGACCAGTGGCTAAAGGATAATGCAGCATCCCATCATGGTCCATGGCATGGATCTGGCCTATGACACCACCTGGGAACTCACCCCCGGCAGTGATGATGTAAACTTCCAGAGGAAAGGCTTCAGGTCTATGGAGGTTATCCTAGACGATATGGGCAAAGACAAAGGTGGAAGATGACAGGCGGGGCCTTCCAGAATCTTGGACCTATGGGAAATAAAGGAAATGATACAAAACAGCAGGGACATTATTAGTTTGTTAATTAGTTATACAAAATCCAAGAGAAGATTGGAGATGGAGTCGATCTAATCAATGGATTATTTAAGTTCCTGTGAAGCCGTATGAATCATCATCATAGAGAGTAACTCCACCATAGATGAAAATGGAGCTCACCTGTACTTGGGCAGTCTAAGGCACACCTGTGTAATATTGATGCTGTCCAATCAGCACCTTGACATGCCACACCTGTGAGGTGGGATGGATTGTCTTGGCAAAGGAGAAGTGCTCACTAACACAGATTAAGACAGATTTGTGAACAATATTTGAGAGAAATGGGTCTTTTGTGTATGTAGAAAAAATTTCCGATGTTTCAGTTCAGCTCATGAAAAATGGGAGCAGAAACAAGAGTGTTGCGTTTATATTTTTGTTCAGTGTAGTATTCACGCTCTACTTCCAGCGCAAAGAAGCGGTTAGTCCGGAGCAGCCCTTCCTGGTCGAGGACAAACCCTCATTCCCGGAGATGATGCTGAACTCGTAAGGTGGGCCATGCAGCAGTGTGTCACTGTCTGTGACAGACAGCTGCAGAACATTGGTGCCCAATGGTTCATCGGTCTGTGTTTACAATAAACACTGAAAACCAAATGTAAGTTTTGCTTCTGTCACCCCTACCGTGAATCATAAAGCCAATCACTGGCCACAAAGCCCAGTCACATGAAAGAACTACGAAAGATAACTGATTGCAGAAATGTAGGCACCTACCTGAACCACAATGCTGGCATTAACTGGTAAAATGAGGGGAGGGTTGTCAATGATATCAGAGATGTCAATACTAACTGTGACCACAGATGATAGAGCAGGAGATCCCTTGTCTAGAGCCTGGACAGTTAGGGAATATCTGGACACCTTAGAAAGGAGCCAAGTTATGAGTCTTAAGATTAAAACACAATGCCTAAAGAGTCACTCTTGGAATATACTGCTGTTAGTTGTTGTGTCTTAAAGGGAAGCAGTGGTGATGACTGTGTCAATCATCAAGGTCCAATGCCCTTGTTTCCAGCTGTGTGTATATAGGTAACACTAAGCTCAGTGTTGACGCCAGTCCCATAATCTTCATCTCGATTTGTTTACTTCCCCATTTATCCATAAACCCCCCCTCCTGACTTTATTTTCCTCATTAGAGCAACATGTGGTTTCTTCCTTCTAGACCCAAATGACCTTCACTAGTCCCATATTCAGCTCAATGGAGAACTGATTTCTGTCATCCCCATTCACGATGAAGTACAAAATCTGCCCATTTCCCTCACTGTCCAGATCTTCTGCTTGTAGCTACACAGGGCAGTTAGCAAGGCATATTTCTGAGCGCCAACACAAAGAAGGTGTTCCTTTCACTTCTGCAATAATCAGGCAGCTTTCCAATGATACCAGAACAAAATAATAAAATAATGGAGAATATGATGGAGCACCTTGATGACAGACTGTCCAATGCTGGCATCCTCAGGGATGATGGTGTTATATAGGTCTCGGCTAAACCTTGGAGCATTGTAATTCACATCTGTTACACTGATAGTTACCATAGTAACAGCACTTAGGGGTGGAAGGCCACCATCCCAGGCTTCAACAACCAGGAGGTAGCATTTACACACCTCGTAGTCAAGAGCCTCAAAGATGGAGATGGCACCTGAGTAAAAGATATGCTTGATCTGTGGTGCATGTAATTACAAATTTCATTTTCATTGAAAGATTATTAGTGATATGTTTCCTATAGGGGGCGGTATGGTGGTGCAGTGGTTAGCACTGTTACCTCACACCTCTGGGACCTGGGTTCAAGTCTCCACCTAGGTTCCATGTGTGTGGAGTTTGCATGTTCTCCCTGCGTTGTCATTGGGTTTCCTCTGGGTACTCCGGTTTCCCCCAACAGTCCAAAGACATGCTGAGGCTGATTGGAGTTGCTAAATTGCCCGTAAGTGTGCCTATGTGTGTGAATGGTGTGAGGGTGTGCCCTGCAATGGGCTGGCCCCACGTCCAGGGTTGTTCCCTGCCTCGTGCCCATTGCTTCCTGGTAGGCTCCGGACCCCCCGCGACCCAGTAGGATTAGCGAGTATAGATAATGGATGGATGTTTCCTATATGTTTGTTTGACTATTTCTGAAAATAGCACATCATCCCATAGTCATACCTGTTGCTCCTGCAATCTGGAACTTCTGGAGCTCATTGCCAAACCGGATAGTGTAGCAGATCTCAGCATTAGTGCCCACATCTACGCTGGTGGCATACATGCGCAGCATTTCTGTTCCCAGAGTGACATCTTCGGGCACAGAGTATTTGCTTCCCTGTAATTGCTTCCTGGGAACACAGGCGGGTTGTCATTCATGTCTAAAACCAAGATATCAAGGTCAGCTGTAGAGTGGAGTACTCCACCTGAAGCCTGGACAGTGACAGTGTAGGATGACCGCAGCTCACGGTCCAGCACTTTCTCGAGGACCACAATCCCTGTGGACTCATCAATTGAGAAGACGCCACCTGCTGAGTCCTGTAAGGAGTATATCACCTTCCGACTGCTGCCTGAAGAGAGACGGCAGAAATAGAGCCAGTGTAAAAGATGATGATGGTTCAGTGATGACATTGCTTATTCTCCCCAATAGGCACCTCAAACTGCTAACATACAATACAAAAGAAAATTACAAGTAGACCTGAAACAATTAGTAACAACGAGAGAAATTGGCTTGGAGCAGAATTCCTCAAGGTGACTGAAAGAAAGAAGCATAAATAGAAGAACATAAAAGCACTCACAGGTGGTAGAGAGTAAAAAATGTTTTGAGGTTAAAGCTGAAGTTTGATTAAAATAAGGAGCAGTGAAGTGGACCCCAGCTGTTTTGGGTCATGTTGTGTAGCCGAGTTAGCTGGTGGTGCAAGAGTCAAGAGTGACACAAGGCCGGTTTCTGACCTTCGTCGGTGTCAAAGGCCTGCTGGTGCGTCAGCAGAGCTTTGGGTGTAGCACTCTCATAAACGCTGGTTGTGTAGTGAGCTGATTCAGGTACATTTTCCACTGATCCTGAGCAAGTTCTAGAGCAAAGGGTCCTCCAGGATCCCCCTGAGGCAAATGCAGAAACGATAAGTATGCAAACACACTGATGCAAAGTCATCTGTTCATGTGTAGACAGTAGTTAATATAGTGGTTTAAGAATCTGTAGATTTCCCTGGAGCAACCCTGTTTTTACCCTTATGGATGGTACCAGTCCTCAAGGTATGTGATTTAAATAACTTCTGTTTTTATGACATTGTGCTATATATTCTATGGCTCTTTCTGTGATGCTGACTTGCACTAACTACTGATCATTCATTGGATGCTCAGCCCAGCTGCTCTTACACCTTGTTGGCTCCATAATAGCTATATGCTTTTGAAGTTTTATCAGCCTCACTGTATGCGACTTTGGACAAAACAGTCTCTTAAATAAACGCAAATGTAAATTATACTCTACTTCAGTATAATGTTGAACAATGAAAACTACAGCTTGGCAATATAACCAAACATGTTATCATGAGAATTTTTCTTAATATCAGTTGATGCCGATAATAATCACAATAAATGTCAAGTCATTATTTCTTTCTAGTTTAAAGACTGATATTTGCTCCTGAGTCAATAAGACAGCAAATGGTTAATTGTAATTTGAAGAATCAACAGCACGTCAGAACATGACAAACACTTGCCAAACAGCAGTGATGGCCAAAATGAGGCTTTTGGAAGCATTTTCTCTGTTTTCTAACTCCACTAGATGGTGCTCTCTTTTTAAAAACGGGCTCAGAGCAAAGCCAAAAGTGCAATATAGCGCGGTCAAAAACAATTCACCAATGGTTCATGAAATGTCATTCTGGCCACCACTACTAAATAGCATGTCACAATTAAGAAGTCTGAAATAGAAATTAAACAGGTTATTTGAGTAAGCACAAAAAAATGCTCACATTTTTCCTAATGTTTTCTAATGTTCTCTGGGTTATTACTGTTGTGATTTCTCATGGACTGAATTTTACAGTGGACTTTTGTTTTATATTTTGCTGGATCACCCTTATTGAACAGGGTGCTTTGGACTTACCTGCTCTCCTGGTTAGTTGCCCTGTTGTTTTAACTGTTTTGTCTGTCATCTGCCTGCCTGCTCTACTGCAGTTTCCTATTCCAGTAAACCGTTTTGTTTTTACGGCTGTGTTGCGCTTGTGCTCCATTTCCAATGTTATGGTGCAACTGGTGACCTGGACAGGTGAGTTAATGCAGCAAATGCACTTATTTTTGTAATAAAACATGACAAATATGCATGCAGTTGTAAAGGTGATATAGCAGCCTATGAATATAAAATTGAATCTGTTATGAAAAGAGATTGCTCTTCAAGTATTTATAAGGAACCTGAAGGATGTGTATGGACAATTCTGAATATTTACAATTTTATTCCACTTTTCCAAAATTGAGGAATCTGCCACCACCAGTAATAGGACATCTGCACGGACATCACAGAGAAAGTGTCGTCATTTTACTGTGATGTAAAGCAGCTTGCCGGTGACATGACTGGTCTTAAATTATGTAGCACTTTTAGAGAGAATCTGTTGTATTGATATTGAGGAAAATTATATAGTGAATTATCATTATCATTTTATTGCCCAGCCCTAATGTAAACAGTTAACGCGGGGGTGTCAAACTCTAGTCGTGGGGGGGCAGAGACCTGTGCAGCTTAGTTCCCCCCAAAAATGATTCGACTCAAAATCTGTGTGGTAATTAGCACAAGGAGTTTCGAGGAGGTAAATCAGGTGTGTTAAATGAGGAGAAACCCAAAAATGTGCAGGGATCTGGCCCCCCAGGACCGGAGTTTGACAACCCCTGAGTTGACGGATGGACACATTTTCCCTTATCCCCAAATCCCGTTACAGATTGTCTCTACACTATTTTCCCTATATGGTCTCACTGCAATCTTTGTATAAAAACATAAATCGATAATTGCATGAGTACTGGGAATCACATAGCCTATTAATAGCAACAAAACTCTCCAGTACACGCCTGTCTCACCTGTAATGTGTAAGGACACTTTGTCCGAACTATCTCTGTCCTGTGTGCTCAGCACAGCGACCACTTCCCCCAGGGTGCCAGACTCCATAGCTGCTGCTCTGTAGCGGTCCATTTTAAAGCAGGGAGGATTGTCATTAACATCAACCACGGCCACTGACACCAAAGCAGTGGAAGTCTGAGAGATTGTCTGTTCAAGGTCAGTTGCCACCACTGTGAATGTGTAGGATTGGCATAACTCATAGTCCAGGTCACTAAGGGAGGTGATCCAGCCTGTCTTGCTGCCTACAGAGAACATATTCATAGACCGGCCTACCTCAGGGTCCTGTGGATTAGCTAGACTATAAGTGACCTGTCCATTGGAGCCCCAGTCTGGATCCAGCGCACGTACCTGGATTATTCTGGTTCCAATCGGCATTCCCTCCAAGATCACCGCCTCATAGGAGTCTGTCTCAAAAGAAGGTGCATTGTCATTCAGGTCCAGTACCGTCACTTCCACATCCACGTTGGCACTGACTCCAGCTGGGGCAACTTTATGGTTGCCGATACCTTAAAGTGGAAGGCTTTAACAGCTTCATGGTCCAGGGGCTTGATGAGCCGAATAACACCGGTGTTACGTTCCACCATCAGTGTGCCTCCACGGTTGGTGTCTATTATCTCCCCACTGATGAGGCCAAAGACTGCGTTTTTACTGTGGTTAAGGTGGACAGAGCCCAGGACCATTCCCATAAGCATATCCTCACGTATGGTGTAAGAATACTGAGGCTGTGTGAAAGAGGGGATGGGTACCTCAGGAGGAAGAACATGAATATACACAGATACCAGGGAGAGCTTTACAGGGACACCTCCATCCATTGCTTTAGCAAAGAAGGAGAGAACTACACCCTGCAGGTGGCTGAAGCTTCCTTTTGTGATGATCCAGCCACTGTCCATGTCAATTTCCAGAATGTTCACCACTGATAACCGGGTTTCACCGTAGAGAGAGTAAGTCACTTTGCCATTCATACCCTGGATATCTGGATCCACTGCCTGGATCTAAATGACAGGAAAATCTGTAGCCACATTGTACTTGACACTAGCCCTGTACTCTGTGGCTTTAAAATGTGGGGGTTGTCATTTTCATCTATTAGCATCACCCTGACACTACAGGAGGAGGCTCTACCTCCACCATCCAAAACCATGAGCCTTAGGACAATATCCTTGTTAACTGGGTTCTCTCTGTCCAATTTTCTTGTGGTCAAAATCTGACCAGTAGGATCTACAATGAACTGATCCTTAGCCAAGTCATTGACAAAGCAGATACTGAACCAAACCTTCTAGAATCTTCATCAGTAGCTTTTAGTTGGATGACTCTAGTCCCACTAGCAGCATTTTCCCAAATTTGAGTCAGATAGAACCTTTGACTGAAGACGGGGCTATAAAGGTTAGCCTCAAAGACTGAGATGTACACTTGAGCCGTGCTGGTAAAAATGCCATCAGACACAGACACATTCAGGATGTACCGATGCTGCATTCGCTGCATGTGCTGAATGGACAAGCAGATGATCCCCTTCTCCTCATCTGTGGAAAAATGGTTCTTCTCGTTCCCAGTCAGGATGCTGTATCTTAACTGGCTGGTATCAGACCGGTCTGCATCTGAAGCCTGAACACAGGTTACTAAGTGGCCTCTGGGTGCAAGTTCGCTGACATGAGCCATGTAGAGTGTCTGGCTAAACACAAGAGGATTATAATTAGCATCTTTAACAGTGACAGTCGCTAGGACCTTATTGCTCAGAGGAGGAAAGCCATTGTCAGTCACCTTGACAATAATATTGTGTTGCTGCATGAGCTCGTAATCAAAGAAGTAGGCTGTGAATAAAAGCCCGCTGATGCTATCAATGTGAAAATAATCTGTGCTGCTGTACATCTCTGGTATTATCTGATATTGCACAACATTGTCCTTCTCTGAATCCTTGTCTACTGCAACAACCTGTAGAGCTGTGGTCCCAATCATGGAAGTTTCAGATAGAATTGCTTCGCAGGAACTTCTCTCAAATTCGGAGGGGTTGTCATTCACATCTAGAACAGCTATATCTATGTCCACCTCTGCTCCAACACCGGAGACAGTATCTGTTGCCTTAATGGTCTATAATTGAAATTAGTTTCATAGTCCAGAGGGTAAATAATGCTAATAATACCAGTGTCATAACCAATACTGAACTGTGAAAAGTCATCCCAATCCACAATGGTATAAATGATCTTGTCACAAGCTAGACTGGCTGCATTTATGCTGAGAATTGGGGTATGCATAGCTGTATCCTCACTTACAGAGATTTGATAGAAAGGCTTCTCAAACACTGGCATAGCTTTGTTCACAACAGTGATGGAAAACTCCACAGCAGTGACGTGGGCTGGGACTCCTCCATCTTTGGCAAAGACAACCACTTGTTACTCCACATTTGACAAATTGACATGCAAAAGGTTTTTTAAAGATATTTCTCCAGTGAGTGGGTTGACCACAAAGTATTGGTGCTTATTCTTTAAGTAATAGGACACTTGTCTGTTGACCCCTTTGTCCTGATCTGTGGCATTGATCTGAATTATGTGAGACCCTGGCTCTGCATCCACCCTTACAGCAGCATAGTATGGCAAGCCTATGAATTCTGGTGGGTAGTCATTGACATCCTCCACCTGAATCCTTACTGTTGTCGTTGCAACCTGTAAATGGTTCTTCTCCCCAGTGGCCACTAAAACCAATTCGTAGATCTCCTGCTCTTCCCGGTTAAACTGAAGGCCTGTGGTCTGGATATCTACAGAAGTGGGCCTTACTTTAAACTGGGTTCCTGCATTCAGTAAGCAGTACCTGATGGGCTCGTTAAGTCTGCTTCCCATAACATTGACTATGGCAACCATGGTCATAATTCTGCTGTTCTCCACCACCGTCTAGGAGTACTGAAGGCGCAGGAAGACCAGACCACCACCCATGGCTTCTCGGACTACCACTGTGACCAGGGCTGTGCTGTAGAACTTTCCATCTGTAACTTCCACACTGAAGCAATAGTGGTCCTTGGAAAAGTTGCTGCTTCTCACCATGAGAATACCACTTTCTGGGTCGATAGCAAAATGTTCCACACTGCTGTCCATCAAGGCATAACTCAGACCTGCTGAGTCACGCATGTCAGGATCCACAGCTGATACATGCAGTACTTCTGCTGCCACGCAGATTGGAAGCAGCAGGACTGTCTCATAGGTGTCCTGGCAAAATTTGGGAGGGGGGTCATTAATATTATGCACCCATACTCTGACCTCAGCTAGATTCTGTGCTGTCAGCTGTGGTTGACGGCTGTCTCTCACAATGATGCTGAAGTTAAATTCAGAATGAGTCTCGTGGTCCAAATTCGAGATGGTACGTATGGATCCTGTACCTGAATCCACAGTGAAAAATGCCTGAGCTACATTGTCAACTATCTGAAAGATGAGAAGAGAGTTCTGGTTCTTATCTGCATCCGTGGCTGTTAAGACCAATAGCATCCCATCATCTACACTCAGGACCACACTATTGACAGGGGCAGCCTCACTGATACGTCCTCTGTATTTCAGATGCTGGATGACTGGGGAGTTATCATTTGCATCTACCACTTGTATGATGACTGAAGTGATGGAGGCCATACCAGCCATGTTATAAGCCTCTATGATCAGCTCATAGGAAGTAACACTTTCATAGTTTAGAGATTTCAAGGTGGTGATGACCCCTGTGAACTGGTTGATCTGAAAGCTGCCCGGCTCACTCTCTCGCTTTATTCGATATGACGGTGCAGACCTGCTCATGGCACTGACAGCCATGACAAAAGGGCCAGCAGGCATGTTCTCACTGATTTCAGCATGGTATTCTGTATGGAGGAACCTCGGTATGGAGCTGTCAGACAGTGCTGCAGTGATGTGTACAGTGGCCACTGCTCCCAATGGAGGAGAGCCTTTGTCAGTAGCTCTGACAGTGATAACATATTGACCAAGCGAGTTCAGGTCCAGCTCCTTGACTACACAGAGTTCACCTGTGACTGGATCAATCCTGAACATGTTTCCTGTGTTTCCTGAAACAGATACAAACAAATTAAGTTGGATCAAGTTGAAA
This sequence comes from Stomatorhinus ivindoensis, assembly GCA_019775895.2. NCBI lineage: Eukaryota > Metazoa > Chordata > Actinopteri > Osteoglossiformes > Mormyridae > Stomatorhinus > Stomatorhinus ivindoensis. The sequence continues at coordinate 6,293,270 of JABFEB020000047.1, forward strand.
AATAATTTTAAAATAACACCATTTAAATAGGTGCTTTTACGTTGCCAACAACACAGTGATGCTAGAACTGAAGATGTGTGCTTGATGCTCTAGCAATATTAACAACTGAACAAGATGCTGAATGATTTTTTGGGGGCTCACCATTCTTCCCTTTGTCCCTGTCCAGCGCAGTGACCTGGAGAACACAGGTGTCCGCAATGGCCGTCTCAAACACAGACCCCTCATACACCGTTTGTGTGAAGTATGGGTGTTTTAGGATGGTGTGAGGAGGATATAGGGCTTTCTATTGTATTGTATTGTATTGTGCCCCACCTATACAATGGGTTTTAGGGTCACTGTTCACCCATGTCATAATGGGGGTCCTGGGACGTAATAGGACATGATGTCCTATTGTCAGCTGTTTGGTTTCCAGCAATGCCCAGTAACATGCCAAAAGTTGTTTTTCAAACGGGGTATATCTAGCCCCCGGTTCAGGGAGTTTTCTTGACCAAAATTCCAAAGGCCCGGCACTTCCTGAACATGTTTATGCATCCCGCATTCATACTGTTGATCGCGGTGATAATACTGGCTATTTGGAATACCAGTTTATGCATTTATACTTGCCGGGCATTAAATAATGTCATTAAACGGACAATATATTGGTAAATCATGGCCAAGGGACCGAATGTAACAAGACGAACGTCCACGTAGTATACTATTAAAGAAATATGTTAAATGTCCCCCTGTAACTGTAATGATTTGGGAAGTACTGTAGTAATTGTTCGACATCACTATTAACGATTTGGAGGAGTTCCTCCAACTCCACCTAGCAGACATACATATGAGGTGATCCCGGACAAGCCCCCATCGATTTTGACCCTGTGTGGACTAAACACCCTGAAATTCAAATACAGCGCCCATATCGTCCATGATTTACTCATAATATTGTTGTGTTAAAGACTCTTTTGAACTATGCTTATGTAACTTGTTTTTCTTGAAAAGAAGACTCAGTTTATCTCGTACCAAGACTTCTTTTGAACTACACATACGTAATTTGTTTTTCTCGTAAGAAGATTCAGTATACCATGCACCAAGGATTCTAGTAGCAGGATGCGCATTCTGTTCAAGGATACCTGTCTAATTACTTTTGATTTAAGTCATATCCAGCAGGTGGTGTGCTGGACACTGATCATACCCAGAGAAAAGGGGAATGTGTTAATTGGGGAACTTGTTTTTTGTACTTCTACATTTAAACCGCAAGCCGCATTACCCGGACAGGACTAGAAATTTGAGAATACCTTGATTGGAAATTTGAGAATGCCTTGCCTGGGGGGAGGGGTAAGCCTGGCCAGCTCGTCCCTTGCCCACACGTAATGCCCAAAAATTAGTATAAAGGATGGGGGAGATCTTGGTGTTGGTTGGAGCTTAGCTGTGGGATAGAGCCGCATCGCCCGGCATTTTCTCGGGACTCACGTGTTGGTCTCCTGCCAGGACTGAAACCGGCTCTCCAGTCTAAGAGTGAAGGTGGGTGATGATGGCACGTCCGAGTGTGAATAGCTTTGCAGTGTCTATGTGTTG
>JABFEB020000047.1:6313122-6326310 GCA_019775895.2 Stomatorhinus ivindoensis
AAGTTATAAAGCAGCTGTTTCCTTGAAAATGACATGATAGTGTCATTAGAAAGTTTAATACATTTAATTTTAATCTTTATTTTATACGTATAGCTAAATATATATTTGTACTTATTTGATATTTTTTCATTTCAAGGTTTGGATATTTATGAGCACTAATTCTTAAAGAAAATAGATCTTGATACTGTTAAACATTGTGTTAACTGTTCAAATAAATCTTCACTGTGAAGCAACACTTAGGCTACTGTATCTGCACTGAATTGGAAATGACGTTATTTTAATATAGTCAGTTGTGAACTAAAGTGGGCCAGTCTAAGGCTTGAAACTCCAGGGCTGAAAAGGAGTCCCACTCCGGTCCTGATTACACATTACTAGGATCGGACGATATTGTTTGGGCGCCCGTAGCTCCGGATCCTTACGGCCCTGCATAGGAAAAGAGGGCAAAGAAAATGGATGAAAAATATAGCAGGGTAGTATGCGTTTCACAAAATTATAAAATTTAAAGTCACGGCAAGCTGCATATTTTGTAAATATTACACCTTACTAGGACTTTAACTGTATTCGTTATAGCAAGGGCGTAAGTTTGGTTTCAACGTGGGGGTCAGAGGGGTTTGAGGTCTCCGCCCATTTAGGAGTAGACATGGGGGCAGGGGTTAACTGGTTTTGATCACGGGGGGTTGCAGTCGCCCCCAGTAATTTACGCCCACGCGTCGTGTACGTTACTATTTGTGTTTCATACTACTCTGGAAGTATTACGACATAAAGCTGGACTCTGTATAGTGTTAAATAAGGATCATTCTGACTATAACGCCTGCAATAGTTTCATAATCAATTCGATGTTCGTAAGAAACTACAAGCACAAATACGCGGACACGGACGGTCCCGTTGATTGCTGGAGGGTTCAAAAGTTATCACACCAGTTCGTCATTAGGTGCCATGTTGGCGCTTTAAAAAACAGTCGAATGTTTTAATATGGTACCTATAAAAAAGCAATATAATTGTAAATTATACTAAAATCATTCAGAGCTAATATAGTTTAACTCCTCTTAATACATCCTATTTTCCCTCTCTGCTCTCACAACCCTGCACTAATGACATGCACCTCCACGACCTTCAGGCAGCCAACTTTGGAAGAGAAGCGCGCCGCCACGTATATACGTGAACTTATCACGTAAAATGCAAATATTTTCATACTTTGTATTTGTCACAATATCCTATTTTCCCAACCATACTCAGAACTATGCCTATTGTATTGGAAAAGGTGACGTATCGAGTTGTTTTAACATTAATAAGAATAATAATAATAAACTAGCAGCTACCTTGCTTAGACCCGTAAATAAAAAGAAAATAATGCAACTAGACCGGACGATATTCCTTAGCGCCCGTAGCTCCTGACCCTTACGACCCAGCATAGGAAAAAAAGGTAAAGAAAATGGATGGATAATATACGGGGGTATGCGTTTTGCTGTACCATAATTCACCATCTATCCTGCTGGCCATGCTGAAGCCAAATGCTGCGGGAGCGACTTTGCGGCTTTTATGCAGATGAAATCTCTGGCGACCGAGTGGAGGCGCAGTGGAGTAGCCCCGTTGCCATGGAGAGAAAGTCGCTCGCCGCGATGGTCGGACACTGGAGATCGCTGGTGTTCAGAGGCGTTCAGCACTTATGTGATGGAAGTGCATTGAACCGGCAAGGTACGTAACCTGCTTATATTCATACTCCTTGTAAACATGTCCTGAAAAATCTGTAGAGCTTTTAAAGACAATATATTGTAATATAAGATGTTTTAATTTAAATGCCTTTAAATACATTCATGCATTCTGAAAAGAATAATGTTTTGTACATTAATTTACCTAAAAGTCGTCATAGTGGAACATAATGATGGTTTTAATTAATATTTAATATAATTTTGTGTCATGCAATATTTGGTGTATTATATGTTTTATAGTGAAATTGAAATCCAGTAACTAAATAATTAACTATACCTGCACCTGCCTGATAAAATATAATGCCAGTCGTCTAAAGCCTGGCTAACTGTCAATGTGGCTTTAGACAGCCAGGGAAACCTGCTCAAAAACAGGACCTGGGATAAAATTGCCAAACATGATAAAGGAGGGAGTTTAAGGATGATGCTTTATTAATCTCTGTGGGCAATTGTCCAAATGAAGGAGAAAGTCTTCATGGTGATAAAAATCATTTACAAGTACGTAGCATTCTATGACTGGCGAAGACACGAATTAGATTGTAGGAAAATTGTCATTGTTATGGACGAACAAGGGAACAGAAAACGATTTTGTCTACAGCACCCTGAGAATAATAAGACTATGCGTGCAGTCAAATGATTTTGTTGGAATTGGAAGTATAATTGTTGTGCTGGACAGCCAGAAGAGTGCAGACTGTAGTTTGATGTGAAGCCAAAATTTCTCCAAGAGCTTTGGCACCACATATACCCAAACTAACATCCTCAGTAGACGCTCCTTTACTTTCAGCTGTGGCACAATGTATTTAGGTCAGCAGAATGGCAAGAAGAACTAATTTAGGTAATTTTATGAGCATATCTGTACTTCTGTGACACAGACCTTCATGATAATAAACATAATTTTTGCTATATTGCATAATATTAAGGAAAGACTCGTGCCTATTCTTTAAGAAAACCTGTAGCTTTAATTACTGAGGATGATTTCGTTTTTCATTGAGTGAAAATAGTTCACTTGAAATAAGATTAACACGAGGCTTTTATTCTGAATGCTTTTGAAGCATCGCTCTTCGTGCATAGAATACTTTCTCAAGCACAAACCATGTTGCAGGGGAGGGATGAGGCAAGGGGCAGCTCTCCCGGGGTGCATGCTGGGAGAAGGCAAGGTACCCAGGGCTGGGATTCTGAGGCACCAGCCCTGTCTTCCAGAAAACACCATTCTTACATATGCATATACCTTCTGTGTGGACAGCAAACGTAGTTTAGAGCATTAATACTGCAGCTTTTAATACTTTGTATGGCACCAGCATAAAACAGGCACACATTGGCATCAATTTTTCAGTTTAAAATAACTATGATTTAAAGTTGGTACACCCACAGGGTGGCACTGTGGAGTGTAAAAACTAAGCGTAAGTTATGAAGAAGGCATGAATATCCCCAAATGACACTATGAACAGTTTAAGTATGCTGTGGGAACAGAGAGACAAGATCACCATAGAAAGCCGTAAGACAAAACAAGACAACAACTCAAGGATAGGATAAGATAAGTAACTTTATTGATTTCAGGCCAAAATCTGTAAGACTTGTGTCAAGAATGTACCGATATTATTGTACTTGAGTCTTTCAGGAAACTAAGTTACCTATTGATTGGTCTCTTTAATGCATGTCCACAAATTCTATAGTTCCTCCTCACCACGAGTTATGAACTGGAAATGGGTACCGCAAAATAATCTTGTCATTAATATCTCCAGCACATATTCATCTCGCGTTAAGTCATAGGGAGTTTTAGTCTTCTGGAGATATTATAAAGTGACATATAACTGCCGACCGGTCCTCCAAATGAAGACCTGTAAATACTGACTCCTGGTTTATCTTGCTAGGTTGGGAACCTCACACCTTTGCCCCAATCATGCATGTCGTCATCCTGGAATCACTTCGGTAATTAGCTCCTGGTATGGATCAGAAGCCTGCTGACAAACTCCTCTGGCCAGCAACCATGAGCAGTGTGTCACACTTCCCGCACCCCTCCACCATAAGCAAGAGGTCCCTGTTGCTCCTGCTTCTCCTGCTGTCAGGAAAGCAGTGGGGGGCAGCTCTCTCTAACCTCCTGGTAGGCGCCCAGCCCAGTGAGCGCCGCATTCTTGCACATGTGCCCGGAGACCTTGTCATTGGCGCGCTGTTCTCTGTGCACCACCAGCCTCCGGCAGACAAAGTGCATGAGCGTAAGTGTGGGGCAGTACGGGAGCAGTATGGCATCCAGAGGGTGGAGGCCATGTTGCACACTTTGGACCGCATCAACGCTGACGAGCGCATCCTGCCTGGTGTGACGCTGGGCTGCGAGATCCGCGACTCCTGCTGGCATTCAGCCGTGGCCCTGGAGCAGAGCATCGAGTTCATCCGCGACTCGCTGGTCTCCGGCCAGGAGGATGCTGGGGGGGACTTCGCAGCCACTGCACGCTGTACCGCTGACAGTTCTGACCGGCCTGCAGGCTCTAAGAAGCCTATTGTCGGACTGATCGGACCTGGCTCCAGCTCTGTGGCCATCCAGGTGCAGAACCTACTGCAGCTCTTCAACATTCCCCAGATCGCCTACTCTGCCACCAGCATGGACCTCAGCGACAAGTCCCTATATCAGTACTTCATGAGGGTGGTACCGTCTGATGCCCAACAGGCCAGGGCTATGGTCGAGATTGTCAAAAGGTATAACTGGACCTATGTGTCAGCAATCCACACTGAAGGTAAGTCTGGGGAACAACACATGCAACATCCATCCAGCAAAACTAGCTCTTCACTCCTTTGGCTGGTCGAGAGTTAACATTAGTTCTTGTCGCTGCTTTGGTTGGTTGAGAGACTCAGTTAATATTAGTTCATCGTGCTCCATTGGCATCCAAATGGTACCTGGGAGGTTTTGAAAGTTTGTGCAGCAGGAGGCGCAACGGTTAAGTAACCAAAATTCGCCCTGAAGGTTCGCAGATGGTTAAGTACGCTGTCAACAGACATCGAGGTAGCGTGCTTTAGAAGCATTGTGGCTGAATGTCTTGTTGGTCTGAGAAAATATCTGGATATGCTTCTGAATGGCTCTCATTGAATCAACACTTACTGTTATCAATATATAAATATGGCTGAGTGTAAATTTGCATATAGAGAGTCTCTAGTACAGGACATTATTTCAAACCCCTTTAAAATAGATTCTGCTAAAAAGTAGGTGACCTGGATTTTATGCAAATGGGTTTTATGCAAAGGGGGGTATACTCCTGACATTCCCCTAAATGGGGACACCACACATGCCCCCCTACCTCCGAGAACCTACATGTGCAAGTAGTGTCGTGTCTAAAAAGGGTTTGTCTCTGACAGTGTCTGGCTTTTGCCACATTGAATTGTGGTTCCTGGAAATGACTCTTAATTATTACTCCAGAGGTAAATGCAGCGACTTATTAGCCTTGCATGGGAACTGTGGCATTAGGCAGTACAGAAACTAAGAGCAGTACTAGTTAATATTCGGGGCTTCGTCCGCAGGGAACTATGGCGAAAGTGGCATGGAGGCCTTCAAGGATATGGCAACCAAGGAGGGCATCTGCGTCGCCCACTCCGACAAGATCTACAGCAACGCTGGCGAGCACAACTTCGACCGACTTCTGGACAAGCTGATTGTGCACCTGCCACGCGCACGCGTAGTCGCCTGCTTCTGCGAGGGCATGACCGTGCGTGGCATCCTCACGGCCATGCGCCGTCGCCACCTAGTGGGCCAGTTCCTGCTGGTCGGCAGGTCAGTGGAACCCGGGTTGACACAGCCTCTGGGTGCATGTTTTATGTTTAACTTGATTTGTTTTTTTCTTTTGGTACTCAATATGAGATGGATTCACCTGTGTCTTCCTCTACCAAGATCATCTTCATTGTCTTCATCGTTCTTATCATTCTCTCAGAGGCCATCACCATCCTGTTACCCTCACAGTAACATGCAGAAGACATTTAGGAGACAGACTCCCTGCACAGTGAATAGACCTTTCCAGTGTGCTTTGCAGGTAATTGCCCTTCAACTTCCAGTATTTGTTCGCTGACAGTAACATCCATAACATAGAATCTGATTGTCTTGGCTTTTAATGCAACCTTAATTTCCACAGAGAGGATCCTTGGCTAAAAAAAGAGTCAATTTACAAGATGATACATTCCATTGGATACTGGGGGAAAAAAAAGATTTTGTGAATGTACCTTAAGGCTATCATCGTCAGAAATAAAAACTGGTCTAATTTTAGTCTAATTTTATGAAAAAAACACAAATTTCTCATTAACTTTTACACTCTCGTCATCCAATTTGGTGATCTCTTTTATTTCTAGCAATGAATACAAGTCGGTTACAGTTCTGAAGAAGTTGCATATCAGAGACTCTCTAAAGTTCATCATTATTTTTATGGATGCATATCCTGCTCTCTTGTCTGTGTGTAATCCAACTTTTTTCACTAAGTGGATGCTCTGTAGCCTGCTTGATTATTGGTCAAGCAGCTATGTGTGTGTATGGTCAGGTTTGCTTGCGTCAGTGACAATATCTTCACACTACAGTCTCAGAGGAACCTCAGCATTCAAGAAGTGTCATCTGAAGTCTGATTAAGGAATGAAACATGTAACTCTTAAAATCAGAAATTGTACAATAAGTTAATACAGTTTAAAATACATCCAGTGGCCATTATATTATGTACAGCTAGCTAATACTGGGCCATAACTGCTTGAAGGATAGAAGACTAGAATAAAATTAGTAGACAGGGAGGGACACAGAAAAACAGAAGAGCAGCATAGAATTCACAAAGAGAATTGAATAGAACATACAGCAATGGTGGTTGCCAACCGATTGATCACAAGATATTTGTAGTTGATCGCAATACAACTTTCAATCCCCTCCAGTTGGCAAAATATACCAAGGGGGTAGTGCCCGCCAGATTCAGTAGCCCGCCAGAGTATTTTCATTGTAAAAGAAAAGTAGCACTCACTGTAAAAAAGGTTGGAGAGCACTGACTTACAGAGAGTGAGTGTGTAACACAGAATTTACATGAATAGCATAGAACTTACAGGAAAAGTAACACAGAATCTGTGAGCAGCCTCAGGCATGGTGTTATATTCCCTCTTTCCTAATAGGTGCAGTCTTCCAACATTTCCTTTTTGTCTGGTTTCCCTTTCTGAGTGTATTTCAATCCTCAGCTGCAGAAGCAGAGGTCAGACCCCTGCACAGAGGATGTACCATGGAGCAGAAATGTACCCGACCAGCAGAAATCACACCTCTGGCAAATGCTGAAATCCAGATTTTGCCACGACTGTCTGCCAGGACGAGACCCTCTGAGAGTTGCTGAAACCCAGATAGCAGGACGATTTGTCCTACTTCCTGGTACCAGAGACACCCCAGACTTCTGTATATTTTATATAAGCAAGGCCGAAGTTACGCACAAAGCATGATAAAAATAATTTGTGTTTCGGTTCACCAGATTTAGCGGGTATTGGTTTTGTGTGTATTTTAATAACGACTGAAGTGAGGGTGGGTAAAGTGTGGGTCCGGAAGTGGAGCTCAGAATGGCAGCCATGTCTGGCTGATGAGGACTCGGGCTCCTCTGTTCCCACGACTCCATGGAGATGTCAGTGAGGATTCCCCCTGGCCTAGACGCCGGCCTCTGTGCCTGTGTGACACCTGCATCACAGCTGAGTCTCTCAGATGGGCCTGATCTTCATCTGCCGTGATCTAACGTGGCCTCTGGCTGATTGGAGGTTCCGACGCAGCCCTTCACTGCAATTGGTTCAAAGTTCCAAATGCCAAAAGCAAGAAAGAGCAAAATACTGAAACATAAAGATCCTCACATTCCTTCAGATCGACCACATCGGACCGATTCACATAATCCTGACCTATCAGCCCTAGTACCGGGTCTCTGGATATTACTGACTGAGTGTCTCTGAATTAATGCGTTTTACCTTCACCTGGTCTTTGCCCATTTGAGTCACCATATTGTTCCCACCTCATTACATCATCATCAACCATCTTGACAAAGAAATAGAAATTTTTACCTTCTGCACCTGAAATGTCCACCATGCAAGTATCAGGAATGCCCTGGTATTGTGTGTGTGAAAGCAGGACTGGACTTTGGTCAAAAACCTTGTATTTAAATTCAGATGGTTTATCCATTTATCAGATTTTAGCACCTGTTTCATGCCATACCAGACCAAGTGTAATATAGACAGTAAGCTCACTCTGCCCAATGTGGTTGGTGGTTGGTCCAAACAGCTGCTGTGTACGTACCCCCCCGGGTTTAGCAGCTTGTTCTTGAGATTTAAATTTTGATCATAACTGGCTGGGGATGCACAATGATTTAACATGCCCAATTTGAGGCATCTGTTGCACTAGTTTTGTGACCAGTAAAAGCCCTGAAAGGCCCATCTGTAAAGGCTTGTCCTGTTCAGGGTCACAGAGGGCCTGGACTCACAGCAGCCATTCATGCATGCAAAACTACGGGCAATTTGGTAACTCCAATCAACCTGTGGGTCGGGGGGGAAACCAGAGCACCCCGAGGAAACCTCACAATCACATGCAGAGAACATGCAAGCTCCACACACATGGAGCCATGTGGGAACTCAAACCACAGTCCCAAAAATCACTGCATCGCCGTTCCACCCCCTGAAAGGCCCATTGCCATGGAAATCATGTGTCCCCTAAGCAGGAGGAATAATATTACTCAGCATTTTACAGCTTCTCAGAGAGGTGGCTTGCATTCTACCAGGAAAGTACATGGCGTCAGGAACCTTTCCCAGTGACTCTGAGCTGCTGCAGTGTATGCGACATAGACATCATATAGGAAATGTTGTGATGCTGATGGTTTATGTATTGCCAGGTTGACATTTTATGGGCTCTGGTCTACTGATGTTACCAGTCAAAGCTCTGTTTTTGCTTCTCCTTCTGTTCCCTCCTTGCTCTCAGCGATGGCTGGGCCGACCGGTATGACGTGACCGACGGCTATGAGAGGGAGGCTGCTGGTGGCATCACCATCAAGCTCCAGTCAGCCTACGTCAGATGGTTTGATGATTACTACTTGGCTCTGCGCCCCCACAACAACCAGCGCAATCCCTGGTTCCCCGAGTTCTGGCAGCACCGTTTCCAGTGCCGACTGGCAGGTCACCCGCAGGAGAACCAGCAGTATAACCGCACATGTAGTGGTGAGCCGACCGACACGTTACAAGAGTACTGGACTAAAATTTTCAGGACTAGCCAAAAACAGCTAAGCTAACCAGCTATGCGAGTGCCCCATAGCAACTCCACAGCTAAGCTAACCTTAGCATGATTGAGGCCAACCTCTTAATCTAACTGTCTTCCCCTAAGCAGATAAGGAGTCCCTGAGACAGCAGTATGCCCAGGACACCAAAATGGGCTTTGTGATTGATGCCATCTACTCCATGGCTTACGGCCTGCACAACATGCAGAGGGAGCTCTGCCCTGGCCGAGATGGCCTCTGCTCAGCCATGCACCCTGTTGATGGCCGAGCGCTGCTCGATTTCCTTATGAAGACCAACTTCACTGGAGTGTCTGGGGAGCTGGTCTGGTTCGATGAGAATGGGGACTCCCCGAGGCGGTGAGGAAACAAAGCAGCCATTAGGAGTGTTGCACACACTACTGCATTTAGGAATTATGGGAAAAATATGGATGACTGTCTTCCACAACCTAATGATTCTCAAAGACTGACATGCCTTTATTCTGCAGAGAAGTAAACCGACAAGCAAATGGGGTAGCTGGAGATACAGCACAACAAATCATTTGTGTTTGAAGGAGAGTGATTGGTTCCCAGGTTAAATGCACTCACCTTGTTGACGAGTTTCTGTTCAGTCCTAGAGTGTCGCCTTCACATAATCTGATTATCAGCCAGGTGCAGGCTGTGATGTCATATACATGCCACTCATTCACATTTTAGCATCAGCTTATCAAATGGCACCTCAAATTTGTGTTCTTGAGTAACCTGCAGTACCCCAGCATACATGGCCCTTGACTTCCTGACCTGCTCAGGTACGAGATCATGAATTTCAAGAAGACGGGTCCAGGAGCAGATGACTACAGCTATATCAGCATAGGCAGCTGGGACAACCAGGGACTGAAGATGGATGACGATGAGGTGTGGGCCAACCAGAGTGTGGTCATCCAGTCAGTGTGCAGCGAGCCATGTCAGAAGGCCCAGATCAAGGTGAGGTTAAGGAATTTGCTTTTATTGTAAAACGTAATTTTTGTTATCTGCTGTGCTCATGTTACATGATTTCCAATCAAGTAGGAGGTTAACTGGGTTAAAGGCTTCCTGGTCATTGGTCTCCCTTCCTAAATGCTTTTCTGAGCCCCACCCGAACCACACAACTCTGGTCCCTCCCAGGTGATCCGCAAAGGTGAGGTCAGCTGCTGCTGGACCTGCACTCCTTGCAAGGAGAATGAGTTTGTGTTTGACGAGCACACCTGCCAGGCTTGTGCCCTGGGATCCTGGCCCACTGATGACCTCACAGGTGACTCTTTGCCCCACTTCAAGCAAATATCACACTGAGAACTTCCTTTGGATTTCAGAGGTGGACATTTCAGGTCCAGAATGTAAAAATTCAGACCAAGATTTTGTTTCAACCAACTAGTTGAGTACTGAGGCTCTTTATCTGGTTGGTTGAAACAAAATCCTGATTTGTATTTTTACTTTATGGACCTGAAATTTCCACATCTGTTGGACTTAAATTGTGCATGAAAGGTTGATGAGAGACTGTGATGGGTTGGCGTCTCATCCTGGCTTGTTCCCTGCCTTGCACCCATGGCCTTCAGGATAGGCTCTGGACCCCTTCGGCCCTGGTAACAGAAAATGGATGGATGGATGGATGAAAGGTTGACATTCTGTCCCAAAGCTTGAGATCCTCAGCTCAGTAGCCTCAAAGCTCAATCTTCAGAGATTCTTTCTTCTGTTTTTCATTGCAGGCTGTGAACCTATTCCTGTGGAGTACTTGCGTTGGGGTGACCCTGAGCCCATTGCCGCTGTGGTTTTCGCTTGCTTGGGTCTCGTGGCCACAGCCTTTGTCACCTCTGTCTTTGTGAAGTTTCGAGACACGCCGGTGGTGAAGTCCTCCAGCCGTGAGCTCTGCTACATCATCCTGGCTGGCATCTTCCTGGCCTACCTCAGTACCTTCTCCCTGGTGACCAGGCCACGGATTGCCTACTGCTACCTGCAGAGGCTGCTGGTGGGGTTGTCTCCCGCCATGAGCTACTCGGCCTTGGTGACAAAGACCAACCGAATCGCGAGAATCCTAGCCGGCAGCAAAAAAAAGATTTGCACGCGCAAGCCACGCTTCATGAGCGCCTGCGCCCAACTGGTCATCGCCACAGTGCTTATTCTGGTGCAGCTGGCCATAGTGGTGACATTGTTTGTAAAGGAGCCACCGGCCGTTGTGCATGACCACCCCAGCATGTGGCAGGTCCGCCTGGTTTGCAATACTAGCACCCTGGGTGTGGTGGCGCCACTGGGCTACAATGGACTGCTCATCCTCAGCTGCACCTTCTATGCATTCAAGACTCGCAATGTGCCGGCCAACTTCAATGAGGCCAAGTATATTGCCTTCACCATGTACACCACCTGCGTGGTTTGGCTGGCCTTCGTACCCATCTATTTTGGCAGCGACTATAAGACGGTGACCATGTGCTTCTCAGTGAGCCTGAGTGCCTCCGTGGCACTGGGCTGCATGTTCGCTCCCAAGGTCTACATCATGCTGGCCAAGCCGGAGAAGAACGTCAGGAGCGCCTTCACCACCTCCACCGTGGTGCGCATGCATGTGGGCGACGGCAAGTCTGCCTCCTCCTCTACTGCCAGCGGTGGCTCTGGTAGTGCAAGAAACCTCTGGAAACGCAGAAGCTCCGGGGCTGAGGCACCGAGGTGAGGGACAGGCTTATTGCATATCTAGAGTGGGGGGAGGCTGTTCTTTGGCCTGCCTGGACTCAACAGATACATGAACTGACCCAAAGGATTTCATTATTTATAGTTGTTGGTGATGAATTAGCGAATTGTAACTGAACCCAAACCGTCACCCTAACCCTAAACTTTAACCTAACACTCAGCTAACTATCCCTGAATTTAAAAATAAGCATTTTGCAATCACACGTCAGAACACTGCTCTACGATGGTATGGTGCCCCATCCTGAGTTGCTCCCTGCCTTGTGCCTGTAACCTCTGGGATAGGGTCTGGATCCCCAGTGACCCTGACAAGGGAAAGCAGTTACAGAAATTTGATGGATGGATGGCTGGCTGTATGGGTGAATGGATGGATGGATGGATAAAAACAGTAAATGAGTCAGGACAGCCTTAGAGAACTCATATCCCTAAAGTCCTCCCTCAAGTCTTGAACATAATCACTTTGGTTTGGCACATCAGTGAGCCTCTCTTGGGGACACTGGAGGATGTGCTTTATTCTTCAGTCTGTGAGGCACTTCTGCTTTGCATTTTCCTTAATAAGAGTCAGTGAGGGCTGTTCCTTTAACGGACCAATCAGGAGCTCTAACCTTGTGTTTCTCGGATGCAGCTCCAATGGGAAGTCGATGACCTGGGTCCAGAATGAGCGAAGCTACCATCACAGCCTGTGGAAGCGTATTTCCATCCATATCAAAAAGGAGAGCAACCAGACTGCTGTTATCAAGCCATTCCACAAGGGCGGAGATGTGCTATCCGAGCCGGGGGCCAAGGCGCTGCACTATCCGGTGACTCACCACTCGCAGTTGCCCTCACCATCATCAATCAGCACCATGGGGGGGGCCTCGATGGAGCACGAGGAAGAAGATGATGAGGAGGAAGAACAGGAGGAAGTGGCCCTGTCCTCATACATGAGCCAGCGGCCAGTGGAGCCCTCCCGGGTCTCCATCATGGAGCAAATCAGCTCCATGGTGGACCGCTTCACTGCTAACATAAGTGAGCTGAACAGCATGATGCTGCCTGGCTCCCCGTCATTGACACCCAGATTCAGCATTACCAGAGAGACTGCGGGTACAGACATGCAGCAGGAGTCTAGTTTGGAGCAGGAGGGGACAGGCCACTCCCACAGCCTAGGCCCCAGTGGGAGGTCAGGCGCCCTGGAAGATCTGATCGGGCTTATGCCCCCTTCTCCCTTCCGGGACCAAGCAGACCTGACTAACTCTGCCTCTGTCCTCTGCATGCCCTCCTCCCCCCCATATGAGGGGCTGCTGCTGAGGGATTTTGGTCCCAGCTCCTCATCCCTGTGAGCGAGCTACATGATTGGGGTGGGGCTACATTGTCGGGTGGGGTTTGCTGGGAGATATAGTCTGACAGGTCATCGACAGCCCAGAATGACAATACAGCCTTGGACTAATCAGGACGCAGTGAACTGCCATTACACTAGTGTGGTGACCTTGTTGAACAGAGAGGGGTCAGGTGGCTGTTCACCTGCAGGATGTTACATATTCAAACCATCAGTTCAGGACTCGGGGGGGGGGGGGGGGGGGTACGTA
>JABFEB020000047.1:6448033-6461369 GCA_019775895.2 Stomatorhinus ivindoensis
CAAACTTTTGATATTGTACCGTTTCAAAAATAATAAATACCGGTATTTTCACAGTACCGGTATACCGCACATCCCTAATACAGGCATAGCCCCAGGCATCAGAGGGGTGCAATGGGACTGGTTCCATGTAGAGCTGGGGTCTGGCCAAAGCAAAGGCTACACACCACTCCATATTCTGTTCCTAGGCGTTCTGATCGATCCAGGCCAACCAGAGGTTGCCATCCTTAAACCCCGTGGCTAATTGTAAAACGTCTAGGGGCTTTAGTTGGGTGAAATCAACCTGGAGCACGCGGGCATCGTCGGTTAGCTGAAATGGGGTAGTCGACTCCACCATAAGGGGGCCGGTAGTGGGCTGTGAAATAACTGGGGGAGGGTCAATGAATTGGATATTCACTACTCCCCAGGGGTCCTCTCTGGCCCACTCCACACCCAACATGATGTTCAGATTGGGTCCCATATCTAGGGGATAGTAATACTGACCTATGGGCAATGCCAGCGGATTTAGACCAGATTTTGCATGTTAGTACACCAGGCTCTCACGGGCTTCGGTCCATATGGCTCCCAAGGCCCGGTACACTTGGCCACCCCGTCCCAGCTTTTACATGGGCGGACTACACTCCAGCCGTTGCGACATCCTACGTTATGGAGAGGGGTATAGCAAAGCTATAGGTCATACCCACAGTACGACGCGTTCTGATGCTGACAATCTATCATGTCGCATAGGTCAGACAGGAAAGTGGTGGGGGTACCTTTTATGTACTGGAGCTTCAGAGGCGCCTCCACACACTTGGCCGCTCTCGTTTGGACAGTGGAAAGCATAATCATTATAACCGTAAAAAAATCAACATTTCAGACATTATCACACATATTGCTCTTATCTCCCCAAAACCCCCCTTTTCATGTCGCTCATCATCCTCATGCTGGGGTTGTCTGGCGACGAATCAGGTGTTGGTGTCTTCAATCAGCAGGGGTAGACTGCCCTGCTGATCCGCTCAGGTCAAGGGATTATTCTGCAGGGACCTGAGCTGCTTCCTGGAGGTTTTCCTGGATCTCGGCGGTGGTTCTGCGTGGGGCCTCCCCCGCTGCACACTGGGTCCAGTGAAACCATGTGTCGCCTTTGCCTTTCAGCTGAACTGCGTGCAACGTCCTCTAAGTGACTTGGAAGGGGCCGGTCCACCTGGGCTCTGACCACTTCTGTTTGATGACCTTCAGGAGGACCCACTCCACTATGTGTGGTTTGGCTGGCTGATGATCTGGTCTCGCCTCCTGGATCTGTCTGGAGAAATCTGCAACAAGAACTTGTAACCCATCATAATATGCGTGAGGATTTCGCTCCCCCTTTTCATCTGGGGTCCAAGAAAGTGCCTGCCTGTCTGGAGCTCAAAGGGGGTGAACCCAGTCCCCTGTTAATAGAGCATCTCACTGACATCAGTGCCATCGGTAAAGCATCACCCCAATTCAATTTGGTCTGTGCACAGATTTTTGCCAATTTTTGTTTTATATTCTGATTCATTCGCTCCACTTTTCCCTGGGACGGTGAATGATATACAGTGCCGAATGCATGTTTCAGTCCAAGCGCTTCCTCTGCCTTCTGCAAATCCTCATTTTTAAATTGAGACCCGTTGTCCGATCGACTTCTTTTGGGAAACCCACGTCGTGGTATGTAGTGGTTAATCAAGAACATTATCATCCTTTTTCGTGGGCCACGCCTCCAGCCACCCCAAAAAAACATCCACACACATCAACCCATATCGAAACCCTCGCACTGGAATCACCATGTCGGTGTAATCTATGATGATTTCCTCTCCTGGCCTTGTGCACAACAGGAACTGCCCTTTCTCTGGCTTCAGTGTAGGACGCGAGTTGTACATGGTACAGGCTACACAGCTCTGTACATGTCCCTGCAGCATGTTTTTCAGGAACGGATGCCACCAACCTGCCAGATTGTCCATCATTTGTTTTACCCCTGCATGTCCTACACCGTGGGCTTCTGCCAAGATTGTCTGGTGAAGGCTTGGGGGAAGAGCTGGCTTCCCCTCCTTACTCTGCCACAGCCCCTCCTTCCTGTGCCCCCCTTTTGCTAACCACATTGTCTTCTCGTTGGGGGAGGCTAGGTCCTGCTCATATTGAATTTTCTATAGGGTCAGGCTGTAATTTGGTCGAACTTCCTCTTCAACCGTGACCATCTGCCTTGACACCACGTACCCTGCAACTCGTTTCGCTTCCTCATCTGTGGCCTGATTTCCTTTCACTACCACTGTCCCTGATCCTTCATGCCCCTTACACTTAACCACTGCCACCTTCATTGGCAATAGCAACACTTCTGCAAGCTCTCTCATTTCTGCTTCATGCTTAATTGTCTTGTTTCCTGCAGTCAAGAATCCTGCCCACAGCCACTGGCTGAGTTCTACATGGACTGCACCCACTGCATATGCTGAGTCGGAGTATATGGTGACTTCTTTCCCTTCAGCCAATTTTAGTGCTTCAATCACTGCCACTACCTCAGCCCTTTGGGCTGACTGAGCTCCTTCCAGTTTTTCTGCTTTTAGGGTCACATAATCCTGTCCCTGTCTGGCCACCACAGTGTACCCTGCCTGCAAACCTCCTGTGTCCGTACGAAAACTGCACCCGTCTGTGAACCAGTCCTCTGTCCCTTCAATCTTTTCTGTTTCCAGTGCTACCTCTGCTGTGGGGGCCGCGATTAGGAGGTCATCTACGTACTGGACGAGGGTGACACCATCCTGGAGAGGACACCTGTGCGCTCCTTCCCTGCCTTGCCCAGTGTCCGGGCCTCCCGCACCTGTAACAGACACCTGACTGCTGTCTTCCTTGCGGCGCACCCCTTCCAGCCCTGCTGGAACCCACCCCGGGCCCCTCTCCATGGTTGGCCCCACCCTCCCTGTTGGTAGGTGGGGGGCCCTTGCCACAGGGCAGGTTGCTGTATGGGTAGTCCCTCTGGGGGGGGCCCTGCCACCATCAGCTTTCCCTGCCCTTTCTTTTTAGCTTCAGTAGCTTTCTGCTTCACCTCGCCCACCTGCAGCTTTAACAGCTGTGTCTGCAGCTCCTTTAGTTCACCCTCTGTCTTAGTGTATTCCTCTTTGGCCCTCTGTAAGTGATGTACCACATGCCGGTCCCATACCTGAGATGGTGCCCCTGGGAGGTCCGGGTTGCCCAATATGACGGTCCTGACTCCCTCGGGGACTCCCTCCAATACAGCGTGCCTGAACCACTCCTGCTGAACCCCTTTCTGGCCTGGATGGCACCCGGTGCACCGGGTCTAGTCCTCCACGCATTTGTTCAGAAACTTTCTTGGGTGTAATTTAGAGTCCCATGTAAATTTTGGAACAGATAGTGGTCCTGCAGGGAGTGTATGGTTATGGACCGCGCTGCCACTGCCCTGAAATCTCCCATTGCGACCTTCAGACCCTGAGTGAGCTGGTCTAGCTTTGCCATCCACTGTCCTCCTTGCTCAGCCGGGGGAGGCATTTTGTCTGCCAGGGCTTGTGCATCCCCTATGGAGAAGGATTTATATCTCTTCCTACCACCACCTGGTCCCTGAAGTAGGGGGAGCTGCTTTTTCTGGGAGCGCAGCACCATCCCATACTTATCCTCAGCGCTGTTTGGCCGTGGCCCTAAACCATCCTCACCAATTCCCTCTACGTGAAGTGCCACCTCTGTGTCTTCCTCCTCCTCGAGGGTCCCTAACAACTGACCCATCACCTCTACTGTCTTTTGCCTCCGTCCACTAAGGGCTACCTCTTTCTCCCGGGTGGCGGGCGGACTCTTGAAGCAGGAGTCTCCCCCGCCTTCCCAGAGATGCTCTGCGTCCTCTCTTAGCTGTCTGTTGAAAAACGCTGACCTCTCTGTGTTTTGTCCAAAGGCCCCATACTCAGCCCTGTCCTGTCCCCCTGGACTGGAGGACTCTGAATCAGCCCCTGAGGTCTCATCCAGATCCACCCCTAGCTTTTCTGCTGGTTCGCACCCGGGGACTTCCTGAGCCCCCCTTGTATGAATCTGGAGAGTTCCTTCTGTCACATTAATCACAGGGCACATGAGGGCTGGAGGTGCTGTGGGTTTTGGCCTCTGGCCACTATACTCAAGGGGAGGGTCTACAGAGCTTGGTGGTAGAGGCTATATTAAACCCTTTCTCAAAGTGAAGCAACAGGCTTTGGGCTACCCCGACGATGTGACCGATAGCGCAGGTCGCAGGGACTACATTTAAAACTATCTCGAGCATGAGGGGATTGAATTGGAGCCCGATCGTGTCTAACGGGGGGAAGAGGCAGGTCGCCAAGTTTCTGCTTAACTCTCTGTGGAGTAAACCCTGTGGAGGAACAACATGCTCCAAACATGTATAATGTATGACCCGGGGTTGTTTTTTTAATTTTTCCTGCTGTACGAGATTTCGAGTTTCGGGTTTGTGAACGATGAGGTCGCCCTTATCCGCTGGCGTTACAAGACTTCCTACAAAGTGCCACCTGGAAAGACTAACATATTCATAGCCTGTCAAACTACTGCGTGGGGGCGGTTGACGCTTTACAAAGAACTGGAAAAATTGGGGTAAAGAATCCTGTATCACAACACAGACAGCATCATGTACTTAAGCAGGCCAGGTAATATGAGTCAACCTTAGGGAATTACCTGGGGACGCTCACGTCCGAATTAGCCCTCGACGAATACATCGATTCGTGGGGCGTGCTGGGGCCAAAAGTTTTAGAATTTAGTGATCAGTGGTCATTGTTAACACACCACAGCAAAATGTGTCCTCGGTATTTAACCCATATGTGACGTAGCAGGGGGCAACTAATTCAGCGCCCGGGGAGCAGTACCTTGCTCAAGGTTCCTCAGTGGTGCCTTGCTGGTCAGGGATTCAAAGCTACAGTCTTTCAATTACAAGTCCGCTTCCCTAACCATCAAGCTACCACCGCACACAAAAAAGACAGTGTTACCGACTCAACAACAGGAAAACACAGTTAAAATGTAAGGGTATAACTGTAAATTATGAGACCTGTCAAAAGGTAAACTTTGACAGTATGATTGGATTAATTGAAAACTACATCGGTGGATGTAGGAATAATCCCCCTATAATGAAGCACTACAACAAAATCGAAAGCGACTTGAAAAGTTTTCCCACTTTTTTTATCACGAGTTTATAAAAAGATGTTTTGATGTATATATTGCAACATGATTGTGTTTTTAAAAATAATCTTTTACCCATGCATTTTGGGTTTGTGCGTGTACGGAAAGATCTAAAAGATTAGGGTAGTCTTTACCGTTTCATCAGTGTTTTTTCGGAATGCGGCACTGATGGGTAGAGAGGTCGACTTCGATCACCATTTAGAATTGCCGTTTACGGCAATAATTGCTGGGGCAAGTTCTTCGGGGGAAAACCTGTTTTACTAAAGGATTGCTTTTAAAACAGTCACTGTTTCATAGGGGCACCCGTTAAAAAAATTGTGTGGTGTTACGCTTCCTATCAGCCGCTTTATGATGAATTGCGTGAACAGATCTGCGAAATTGAATTTATAGAAGGACTTCCTAAAAGCTGCGAAGTTGAGGAGCAGTTCTGCTTTGGCTCCTTGATAATTATCGATGACTTAATGGACAGCGCATCCAAAAACAAACTTGTGGCAGAAGCTTTCACAAGGTTCAGACATCACCGTCAAATCTCGGATATCTACCTCGTGCAGAACGTATTTCATCAGGGCAAGTACAGTAGGACTATGGCCCTAAGTACAGTCCCGATCAAAAGTTTAAGACCACTTGAAAAATGGCAAAAAAAAACATATTTTGCATGGTTGGATCTTAACAAGGTTCCAAGTAGAGCTTCAACATGCAACAAGAAGAAATGGGAGAGAGACAAAACATCTTTTGAGCATTCAATTAAGTGAAAATAACGATTAAACTGAAACAGGCTGTTTTACAGCTGATCAAAATTTAAAAGGTCAAATCTGTGCAAAGATGTGGATTCATTGTAATTTTCTGTCAGGTAGTCACACGTTCTGATGGCATAGGCAAAAAAACTCTCCCTTTTTGAACGTGGTCGGGTTGTTGAACTGCATAAGCAGGGTCTCTCACAGCGTGCCATCGCTGCTGAGGTGGGACACAATAAGACAGTCATTTGGAATTTCTTAAATGATCCTGAGGGTTATGGAACAAAAAAATTAAGTGGAAGACCCTTCAATCTACTCAATATTCCTTTATCCATAGCACACACACACACAGTGTGGATATCCAGCTGGGAAAGATGACAAAAGTGAATGACATCTACGTTCATTCATAATTACACCATTCAAAGTGCAAAAAGTAGAATCGATGGACTAATAACTGTCAGGGTCAGCACCCATCTGGCCCTGTCCTCTGTATCTGGCCATCCCACCTTTTCACACCCTAACCAATGTGCATTTTCCCTGCGTCCCGGACTGCTGCATGACCCGGTAGGTTGTGCAAGCAGCTTAGAGACCGCATTCCCTAGTAATGGTTTCAAGGCTGGCTAATGAGTCTTTTCTGTTTCCCAGTGTTTTATACTCAATTTAATACTCAAGTAATGTACAAATTCAGAAAAAAGCCATTTATGTACAGTAGTGAAATATTTGTAATTTTACATTACATCAAACCTGTGTCAGTGTAACCTACCTGCTTTACTCTGCATTTTTATGTCACCTACTTGTGTGTAGTTATCATGTGTGTAGTATGTTGTCAAAGTACATCAGAAAACAGATTCTTAAATTACTGTGAAGCTGCACTCACTGGAATCTATTTTGCGGAATTTTACTTTCAGGGTTATTTACGTTATTCCACTGATGACATGATTGGCGGGTTTCAAAAATGTGTTTCGAAACCATCTTGAAATCAGAAGATTTGAATGTTCTATAAGCCATTTCATCTTCAGCGTCAAGCCCAATGTCAGCGTGCTTTCAGCAGTGGGTACTTTGTTATTCATGCAAACAAACAGGAACATTTTGACTGGCATCCATGTTAAAATACTATAAATATGCACATACTGTATTTCTTTTAATGGCATGATCAAAAAATGACTTAAGGGATAAAAACTTATTTGATTTTGAAATAACACACACATACTCCTCCACACAGATGAGGTGTTTACGTCTTTGTGGGGACTCTCCATTAATTTTTATGAGCATAAACTTAATCTCAACTATGATAACCATAACAAACTGTGGCGCAGGTACCAGCTTTTACGGCCTTATGTCAGTTGCTCTAATAATGCACACACACTGCCCATTGTGCTGGCTGCCTCAATCACTCGCACACAACATGATCAGGGGTGGTTTTACTGATGTGGATCCCTTCTCCATTTCGCTCAACAGATTTATAGCTAATGAAATTTAGTGCTTTGCAGTTTTGGTAATTTGTCCTCCCTTATTTGCTTTCAATTTTTCTCCACATCTGACACATCCCACAGCCTAGGCTGGGATGTAACACATGGATTCACCCTTATTATTTATCATAATTAATAATAATCCTTTACAAGAGCGACATATTTTCCCTGAAAAAATTCAGTTTCCTGGTCAAGGATCTGACTGCAGTTTTCCACTGACAGACACTGTCTTGTTATATCTGCCCAGCCTTTACAGCCCATTTCAGTGTCAGACAATGCAGTAGTACAGGTGTAGCACACGTTCCATGCATAAGTAAGCTTCACCCACTTTGCTCAGGAGCACCAGATAACAGACACCCAAAATGCCAGCAGAAATGAGATCACTTTTGGAAGAATACTGACTGTCATGCAAACATGCTAGCAGAGACTCCATCTCTGCTCATGGAGTAGAAATCAGTGGACAAAAGGCAGGCTTAGGGGGTCAAAAATGCATTTAAATTTAATAAGATAAAAAAGCACAAAGAAAATAATTACAAACTCAGGAACATGGATGTGGTCAACCATGAAAATATAAGTTTACAACAAAGCACACAGCTTCCCCTTACAGTTATATAACCCTACTGGTACTGCATGAGGAAGGGCAGGCTAGCGTTGGAGCTCAGGGTCACCTCACATCCCGACACTCATGCCAGCACCAGGCTGCTCATTTCACGTATTTTTCCATAAATTTCTTGTGGAATTCAGATCGCAGGGTATCATTAACAAAACGCTTCTCCCTCTTTGAGTCATCCACACCCTTGGCACAGTTCTTGAAGACCACGTCATCATCCCACCTGGGGGAGGGGCACAGTAATCTGTTAATACCCACAATACAGATCATTTAGGTTTCTAATAAACTTCCCGAACTCCTTGATGTGCTTGTGCTGGGTTCCTTCTCTGCAGTCGCAGGGCGTGCTGTTGCCACCTTGTGCTATCCACCCCACCCCCCCATATACACACACACACTATACATACCTCCTCTTGACGCTGAATGTGCTCTGTGGTTGGCTCGGTTGCTGGCCAGCCAGGTTGAGCAGAGGGTTCCCACTCAGGATGTTCTCCATGCGAATGCGCTCTTCCTCGGCCTTCTGCTCACGTTCCTACACCAAAGAGAACAGGTGCTCCAGTGCATGGTGGGAAACACCCATGACTCTTGGCCGGGCAGATCCTCGTGGGTTGTAGCCTACCTTGCGTTCCTGCTCCTCTGCACGTTCCTTCTTGATTTTTTCAAGTTCTGCCAGCAGAGCGGCAGTGTCATCATCATCACTGTCCTCATCTGAAATGTCTTCCTCGTCGTCCTACACATAACCACACAATTCCATCAAAAAACACTAACTGGACTCACATACAACACAATTACTCTTTGACAGAGCGGATAAACATTTTACTGTTATATTTATGCAAGATTTAAATCTGCATTTTTTTAAAACTGCGAGTGCTGGAGGAAACAGCAGGACAGCCCACATCAGTCAGGGGGTCATCCGCATCCAGATTTGCTGCTGGGATCTGGTCCAAGCGAGGCCTCTTTGATGAAGAGGAGGATGATGATGATGTTGCATGCTCTGAAAGAGAGGAAAAAGAACTTAAAGAAAAAAAAAGTTGTTCCAGGCCAGTAACCTGAAAATCTAAAATATTTTCACTTAATCTTCAGTTTGCTTAACAGATTTTTCATAAGCACAATGAGCATCTTCTATGAGAAGACTGCCACAACAACAGGCACTCACCACGGGGGCCCCGCTCCCTGGTCTTCTCACGGACAACTGCACGCTCCCTCTCCTCCAGCTCGCGGCGAAAATCCCTCCCACGGATATCCTCTGGGGCATCCTGGGTGGGCTGCCTGGATGAGGATGGGAATTAAGGGGATTTCTTAAAAATCACTAACATAACTCCTGTACTGTGGCTTGATCAACACAATAAGAAAATTGGAAGCTCTCTTTTTGTCTCTCTTGCATGTGTGTGCAAGAGATAGCAGCACAAACACACACTACCGGTATTTGATCTTTGTGTGCCCCGGGAGGTCCCGGCTGGAGTACTGCTTGGAGAGGGCGCTCAGGTCGCCCTCCCCCTTCCCCCGGCCGCCTCTGGCCGGCTCGAAGGTCGGTCTGGCCGCTGTCGTCATCTCGCCCGCCTCTGCTGGCCGAAAGAAACTGACGATGAAAGACCACGTCTAGCACCTTGCTTCTTACCGCTATCCGAGCACTTTCACGGTTGGGCGTCTTTAGCTAAGCAGCCCGGTTACGTTTTACCAGGACATCCGCCTGTTTGCTGTGCCCATTTACTTGTAATTTACTTCACTTGTTCTATCCACGACAAACACACATCCGCACACACTCGTCTGCCTTCGATGGATTGGTTTCCTGACAAATTCAACGATCGTGCGAAAGCAAGTAAAGTACATTAATCCCAACACGCAGGTGATTCAAATAAAACTTTCACTCAGAAAAGAGCGAAAACGTGGATCCTGCGGGTTTGTTGACAAGCTAGCTGGTTAGCATTGTTGCGTCAAGCTTAGCGTAGCAAAAGAAGCATTCGCGCGAAATGTAATGCAACACCAAAATAAGAACGTTTACATCACATCCAATAAAAATGAAAACGTATACTACTTTCTATTTACTCACCGACTGAACAACCGTGAACACTGTGATATCCCAGATGTCCCCGTGGTCCAGATGCTATACGGAAAACGAATAGGGACAAACGTATTTACCTAATACAAAACGCGTTTATTATATGCAGTCTATAGCAGGGACTTTTAGCCTGTCCGTTCACGTATGGAACGCAATATTACTTAACATCAAACAAACAAACAAATAAATATATCTATAAATAAATAATTAATTCGTACATATTTCAATAATTCATGTGCCCTTTTATTTTTGAATAAATAAAATTCTACAATTTATTAAATGAGCCTGTGGTTTGCTAATCCTTTGCGAAACGTCCGGCTTAGCAGGAAGTAGCCTAGTTTGCAAAGTCCTTGGAGATGTGGAGGTCAGTATCTAGATCTGTAGATTAGCGGAGCGAACACAGCAAAGTGTCCTACCAAGACTCTTACCCCTGCGGAACGCCGTTGGGGTATAAACCGTGAGAAACAGCATCCCCCCCCCCCCTCCCCTATATGTCTCCACATGGTCTTTTAACTCTCTAGACATGGTAAAAATGCCCAGGTTTTCATGACCTAAAAATACATGTTTAAAAAGCTGTGTAGACATGCATTTCTGTACGGCATCAACACAGTACAAAAATACACTACTCAGTACTAAGACATGGGTAACCTAACACTTTTCTATTCAAGGGCAAAGGGCTCAGTCTGAGATGCATTTTATTGGTTGAAATATTTCGGCTTTTAAACATAAGCAGCGAAGTTCAAAAATTGGGAAAATTTCAACGGAGAGGTTTGTTGTTTTATTATTGTTTTGTTTCATAAACAGAATTAGACCTATATGTCTGACTTGGAGCAAGTTAAGTAAAAGGAGCAAAATAGTCACGACTGAAGTGGGACTGAATTACTGAGTTCAAGCCCAATATAAACAATTACACTATTGTTATATGTTTTTATAAACATTTCCATTATCTATTTATGTTGTATTTGATATTTTATTAAATATTTCACTCTATATTTTTCAGTTTAATGCCCTCTGAAGCATTCAACCTAATTTTACTTTAAAGAAGTTCAGAGCCGATGGGCATGTGACCAAAAACATTTGAATTATTACCGTCTTCTTATAGTTAAATAATGCTGAAAACATTATTGGAGCCTTCAATTTAGCATACAAAGTGCCCTCTACTGGATTCTTTCAAATAGGCTGCATGCCAGATAAGTAGCCAACTTAGTCTTGTGCTGGTACATAAAGATGTTCCTGATGTGTCTGTGTACAGATGCCCTCGACTTTTCACTTCCACCAAGAGGTGGAGACATTGTACCCTCCACACGAAGAACCATATAAAGCAGGGCTCTCAAAATACCAGCCTGTGGCTAACTGGTCAGTCATTATTAAATGTGTCCTGCTGATCCATTGATCACTTTCTACTGGGAATAATTGCAGCATAATATCATTTGGCTTAAGCTGGAAGCCTAGCTGGGGCATCTAGGTTATTGGAGTTTGGTAACCCTGGAATACTGTCATTGAAGGCATTGCTCATATTAAATTCAGATATTTTTCAATTATAGGTTTCCTTCTGCGGTTCATAAACATGGCCTTAGGTCAACTGGTATCTTCAAGGTGCCCAGTGTGAGCAGCTGCCCTTTGATGGCCTTGCATGTACCCTGTTTCCTAGCACAGGCCTAAGGCTCACTGCAATTGGACAAAGTACTATCTGGAAAACCCTGCTAGATATTTTATTTGTATACTGTCTTAGCACTGACTTGTTTTGCATATGTTTGTTTGTGCCCTGTATAATTGCTGTTGTGTGCACAAGAATTGTGCCTGGGCTTGGGCTCTGTAAAGTTTATCTAATCCTCAAAAGCACTATAAACGCATGAGGCCACCATCTAGCCATCTAGTGGTCAATGTGTGAAATTACACCTGCAAACCATCCTAAACCCCCTGAGGCTGCTACTACACTATAAACTTGGGCCCTAATATTTATTCTACAGCCCCACAAGCTGCAGAATAATAAAAAAAATTCAGTTATTGCGAAGGGCTCAGGGTGCTACAACTAAAGAACTCAAACACTGACCAGATGTTTAGTCTAACATGATGGTCTACAGCCAAGGGCAGATGCCACGGAGGGAAGCTAACCGGTGAAGCAATACATTGTGGGGGAGCATGGCCAGCAACATGGAAGAATCTATGGGCCATTTGCAGTGCCTGAGTGTGTAGCAATACAGGAAGGATTCCCAACCTAATGCCCTAGTTCCTCTCTACACATGAACACAGAGGCGATAGTCTCACTGCACACCACAGAATCTAGGCCAATGAGAGTCTCTCATCAACACCATATAATTCAAAGGGCCGACGCACCCAGACTACGATCAGGGAGCCCAAAAGAGGCACATAGAGGTGTTGTTTTATTAGGTTTAATATTCTCTGAAACACTGCATTTGGAAAAAATACAAAAGCGCTTCTGTAGGCAGGATGCCATCTTTAAAAGAATTGCCCACTAAAAACGGATGCCAGGCCCACCTCTGAAAGGACCTGCACTGCTGCTCTCCACATGCAGCGCTGCTACCAGCTGTCTTCAGACCAGCAGGAGGCCACGCAGCCACTCCCCGGCAGTGACATGCCGAGGGGGAGGCGCAGCTCCAGAAACGGCACACACCTCACGGTGCTATTTGGGCATTTGTGGTTACCGAGAAGCTCCACCCCCCACACGCTGCTTTGTTTCACCAGGGGACCAAGACGCGATGGCATCTGTGGCTGCAGATCGGGCCCTCAACCATCCTGCCTGCACCAGTGTCACTGGAACAGCTGTCACCAGGTACAAGCGCCACATTTTATACTGACGTCATTAAAAATACAAACAAGGTATCTGCCATCAACATGAACCAGTTGTTTTACACTGACAAGGGAAATCCATATAAATAAAAATTAAACATTATTTTAAAAAACGGCCATAGGCATATAAAAACTGATCCAGGTTCTGTTCCCAAGGTGATTCAGACAGAAGCCTATGTCTGCCTGGTGAGTAATGTTCCAGGTTCTGTTTAACATTTTGTACAACTAAAAAGTTCTCAGAAGCTGCACTACACCAGACCAAACAAAGTCGCTCTGACGACGCTCCTCTGGGAAGCCGGACCGGGTGTCTCGCCCTGACAACGCTCCTCGGGGAAGCCGGACCGGGTGTCTCGCTCTGACGACGCTCCTCGGGGAAGCCGGACCGGGTGTGTCGCTCTAACGACGCTCCTCGGGGAAGCCGGACCGGGTGTGTCGCTCTGACGACGCTCCTCGGGGAAGCCGGACCGGGTGTGTCGCTCTGACGACGCTCCTCGGGGAAGCCGGACCGGGTGTGTCG
>JABFEB020000047.1:6470391-6488931 GCA_019775895.2 Stomatorhinus ivindoensis
TATGACATTCCTCTAAGACCAGGAATCATTCTTGTGGCCCTACGCTGCACCTTTTCTAAGGCCGCAATGTCCTTTTTCTGATATGTTGAGGAACATGCTCTGAGGGGTACACTATCAGAACCATGACCAGCGGAAGGTATCTTAAGGAACATGCCCTGAGGAGTGTGCTGTCAAGAACGTGACCAGCAGAAGGTATCCTAAGGAACATGCCCTGAAGAGTACACTATCAGGAACGTAACCAGCAGAAGGTATCTTGAGGAATTTACCTTGAAGATTGCTTGTCAGCCCGTGGAGAAGCACAAGGCCGGTAAGGACAGACAGTGTAACACCCCACTGAATGGCCTGTCCTACCTAATTTACCTGTGCTTCCTTGTAGATCCTGATTGTGGTACCACTGAGGGTGACGTAGCGGTCTTGGAAGCCCATAGGTATACGATATCGGTCCTCCCTGACCTTCATAGCCTTATACTTTGAGATGTTGGTTTTGCTGGCTGCAGAAGAACCAAAAACAAAAGCACTTTTATCCCTTTCTGTGAGTCTACAGGACTTATTCTGATTACATTCTCTCTCACTCTGGGGTTTGGTAAGGGCATGCAGCATCTTACTAACTTACAATTACACATTACAGTTGTAGTGCTAGCATCCCAGGAAACAGAAGCAAAAGTAGATCCAGGGTAAGTTCTTCACAATCTCTTACAGACTTTGTAGAGCTTGTACAGATGAACTGTGTGTTGTTGGGTAGGCTGAACGTTACAAAGCACAAATGGAGCTGCTTGTTTCAATGTTGATTGTGTGTGTGGCCAGGTAAAGGTCACATACCCAGGTATGTGAGTATGGTCTCCATGGCATCATGCTTCTTAATCACCAGAGTGCTGCCTGAGTTCAGCAGGGGAAACACCTTCTCCAGGTGATGCAGTGCACGTTCTGTAAGTGGGGCCAAAGGTGTTAATTCGCAACCAGGTAGACCTGGGACCTGCCCACAGCATGCAGTCAGAGTGATAAGTATGCTTATGTTTCACTGTGGTTACAATGCATCAATTCACTGTTTGTCTCTCTGCAGCTCTCTCTGGCTTCCCTGTCCTCACACCTGTGTCCTCAGTCTTGTTGACTTCAAAGCTGCTCCAGTACTCCCGTTCCTGTGGGGTAATCCTCTGGTTCTCCAGCATCTCTGAGGTCATGGCGGCAGCGCTGAGGGTGGCACACGCCTGGCAAGGTAGAAAGAAAGCTGATGGTGGCCTGTGATTGGCTGCTATCTTCTGCAGGCAGCCCCATTCACAAATCATTCAGTTAAAGCCAAAAGGACGGCGAAAGAAGAAATCTGTGGGTAACCTACATGGAGAAGGTGTCAAATGAGCAGAATTGTAAAGCACTGTGATGATACATAAACTCATAAGGCACAGGCACAGAGCATCGACTCGTAAGGCACAGCTCTGTTTGTGAACATGATATATACATGATCCATGGATCTTGTACAGCTGCCTTTCGTCAGGAGGAGATGAATTTCATAAGTGAATATTTTTCAGTTTTGTTGCTATCTGAAACATCTTTCGCAATATTTGTTTGCGAAGATGGCTGATTACTTGACCTGTTGATATCCATGGTTTTCGCTAGATGTACCTAAACCTACCATCTTTCCCAATGTGCATCTACAATGTCTACATTACCCTGGCTTTTCATTCAGTGGAATCACACCTGACACTCCAGGTAAATGAATTGACAGGAGTGCAACAGCCAAAGACAGAACATACGCCATCTCAGAACATGACCTTTGGTGAGACACCGAGCTTCTGCAACATGCACCATGGCTTGGGGCACACAGGTGAAGAGACACCCTGTCACCTTGATGTGCAGCTCTCTTATCTGGCCTGCCTCTTCCAGGAACACCGTGAAGATCATCTCAGATCCAGGGTCTTCCTTCTTCTGGACCAGGCAAGCAGTGCAGACACACAATGGTGTGTTACATGAATAAAACCATCTACTGAATTTAGTAAATAAGCATTAGCTGGTGTTCCCTGTAACAGATAGAGCAGCTCCATTACTGACCACCACTGGGACATGCTGGCCATTAGTCTCGATGATGAAGTTCACTACATCCACCTGTTTTTGCAGTTGTTCTTCACTGACCTGTGAGAAAAAAAATACATACTTTATACAACTGTAGTGTTTATACAACTATAGTAATCCTCCCAAGCCGTGGGGGCAGTATGTTATTTTTAGCCACAAATGACACTTTTATCAAAGTACCTTTTGCCTTGTTATGGCACTTGGCATATGTCTGCCCAGTCATGGCACAGCATTATATTATGTTCACGTTATAAATGCTCTGCCCTCTGCCTGACACTGCTTGTCCCTTACTCACATTAAAGACAGCCACATAGTGCTGGATGAGCTCTTCTATGACCCGGCTGCCGGTGCTGTTGGTGCCATCAGTCTGGAACAGAGTGGGGCCAAATACAATGGCCAGGTTTTGTCGGTTCATCTGGTTCGCGGTTGAAGAATGCTGAATGCTTTGGAACAAGTGAAAACCAACAGAGACTTGTTTAAAACTGTTACATCTAAGTTTTAATGAAAAGGAAATTAATTTAGCATGGACAATATAAGAAACAGTCCTTTATGCAGATTTCTGGAATTAAATTCAAACCAACCTTCAGACAAGAAAACCCATGTAACTCTATGTTGAGGTAAGAACTATCATTGCTGTCTTTGTACCCAGAGTCTGTTGGCTTCTTGCAGGACAGAGCAGTGCCCAGAAAAATGCATATAATAGATGGAGAGTGGTGGGTGGGTCCTTACCAGTACAGGTGGCTGATCAGGGTTCGAAGGGTGGCCTTATTGACTGGCGGTAGAGCGTTCAGGAGAGTCTGGTACTGTGCAATCCTCTGACTTTGCTCTTTTATTTCTGTCACAGAGTAACAGTCGGGTTAGATTGCTGGGAATAGAATGGGGGGGCATTCACCCAGGTTTTTTTAAATCTTCTAAAAGTCCCATCAGACGAATGAAGACACCTATAGTGTGAAGCCAGGCAGGGCCCCCCTGACTGGTGAAAATGCCCTCCTTAACATTCCTGAAGAACCTCTTGAGGACTCCAGCCACATCGTCCACCTGGTGTTCGCCCTCCTTCAGGTGCGCGTTGCGGGCATCTTGCAGGAAGCTCTCAAGAATGGCGGATGTCTTGGAGTTCACGCCGCACTTCCTGTAGATCCCCTGCGATGTCAGCCCTGATTCACACGCAAATGCACAGAAGCACAAGGACACATTTAAATGTAACACCACGTATGTGTTTGATGGATGCTGTCCTGAAATCTTTCCATAGTTTAGAGTTACATTTGCCATCTTTACCATGCTAGGCAATGCTAGGCCATTCTGGGTCACACCTGGCTATATACTAGGCTATACTGGACTGTGCTTGGTTGGGCTGTACTAGGCCATACTGACCTGTGCTAGGCCATGCTGTACTGTGCTGGGCCATTCTGGACAATAATAGGTCATTTTGGGCCATGTTAAGCTATGCTTGGACATCCTTGGTCCGAGTTTACAACCTTTTTAAAGCAAAGAGCCACTTTCTCCTAAAAGTCTGACCCAAGATTTACAAAGAGCTTGAAAAAAAGGGGGTTTGAGATATGATTTTTAAATGTGAGGTGTGTATATATGCATTTAACACAAATATAAAAGTTCAAGTACTTTTACAAAATACAGAGAAAAAATTTGGAGGGGGGGGGGGCGGTTTTAAATCACTCAGACGGGTCACAGTAACTAATAGTACTACATCCAATGTCAGGTATTTAAGAAAATTCTGTAAAGCATACCATTTGACTGGAGATGTAATCTCGTCATAAAGAATGACTTTGAGGAAGATGTAAATGATGCAGTTAAGACATCACAGAAGTGTGCAATGGACCGCCTCATTCACATATGAGCTAAGCTATGCTAGGCCATGCGTCACCATGATGGGCCTTGCTAAGCTATGCTGGGCCATGCTAGGCCATACTTCACCATGCTGGGCCTTGCTAAGCTATGCTGGGCCATGCTAGGCCATACTTCACTATGCTGGGCCTTGCTAAGCTATGCTGGGATATGCTAGGCCATACTTCACCATGCTGGGCCTTGCTAAGCTATGCTGGGACATGCTAGGCCATAATTCATTATGCTGGGACATGCTAGGCCATACTTTACCATGATGGGCCATGCTAGGCTATAACTCACTATGCTGGGGCATGCTAATCTAAGATGGGACATGTTAGGACATACTTCACCATGCTGGGCCTTGCTAAGCTATGTTGGGACATGCTAGGCCATACTTCACTTTGCTGGGCCTTGCTAAGCTATGCTGAGACATGCTAGGCCATACTTCACCATGATGGGCCATGCTAAGCTATGCTGGGCCATGCTAGGCCATAGTTCATTATGCTGGGACATGCTAGGCCATACTTCACCATGATGAGCCATGCTAAGCTATGCTGGGACATGCTAGGCCATACTTCACCATGCTGGGCCTTGCTAAGCTATGCTGGGACATGCTAGGCCATTCTTCACCATGATGGGCCATGCTAGGCCATAGTTCATTATGCTGGGACATGCTAGGCCATACTTCACCATGATGGGCCATGCTAGGCCATAACTCACTATGCTGGGGCATGCTAAGCTAAGCTGGGACATGCTAGGCCATACTTCACCATGCTGAGCCTTGCTAAGCTATCCTGGGACATGCTAGGCCATACTTCACCATGCTGGGCCTTGCTAAGCTATGCTGGGACATGCTAGGCCATACTTCACCATGCTGGGCCTTGCTAAGCTATGCTGGGACATGCTAGGCCATTCTTCACCATGCTGGGGCATGCTAAGCTATGCTGGGCCATGCTAGGCCATACTTCACCATGCTGGGCCTTGCTAAACTATGCTGGGACATTTTAGGCCATACTTCACTATGCTGGGGCATGCTAAGCTATGCTGGGACATACTAGGCGATACTTCACCATACTGGGCCATGCTAAGCTGTGATGGGACATGTTAGGCGATACTTCACCATGCTAGGCCATGCTAGGCCATACTTCACCATGCTGGGCCTTGTTCCTCACCATACTGCATGATGAAGTTGACGCAGCGTTCCACGATGACAGGAACGTCGCCACCTGTGAGCTGCTGCTCTGTGAGGGAGTCCCCAGCTTGGCATGCGGCCTGCTGAATATCCGACATCCAGCCCTGGAAGTCCAGCTTCCTCTCACTCTCTAGAGACAGCATCCTGCCAAACATTCCCAAAGACAGACCCGACAATCTAGTGATTCTTGGAAAATTCCTGTTTTCTTCCATTAAATAAAATACCCAAGGCTGAGTTATCCACATTTATTTTATTTATAGTTTAGCTAGGAGTCTGAAATTACACATTGCATTGAAGTAAGTGTAGATTCTGAAGCTCCCCTAGTGAAAAACAAAAGTGGTTTGTGTGTGATACTGTGTCTGTCTGTCTGTGTACATTATTATGTGTCGGTGTGCCACTGCATGTCAGTGTGTATCAGTGTCTGTGTGTATCTGTATCTTACCTGCCTCTATCCACCAACAGCAGTCTATTCTGGTCCTGCTGAACAGCTGATTGACAGGAGATACAAGATTAATAAGAAAACAAAGATACAGAAGCACAGACACACACTGAGGCACACTGACAGACACTGAGGCACACTGACAGACACTGTGGTACACTGACAGACACTGAAGCACACTGAGGTACACTGACAGACACAGACACACACTGAGGCACACTGACAGACACTGAGGTACACTGACAGACACAGATACATACTGAGGTACACTGACAGACACTGAGGTACATTGAAAGACACTGAGGCACATTGAGGTACACTGACAGACACGGAGGTACACTGACAGACACTGAGGTACACTGACGTACCCTGAGACACCCTGACAGGCACTGATACACACTCACAGAGCTCCTGAAGCCTGTACAGCTCAATCTTCTCCTCGGAGCCATCTGCCAGCCGCCCGTGAAGCTTGGTGCCGGCTAGAGAAAACCAGCCCAGCCTGCAGGTCTCCTGCATCAGCCCAGCACGGTAATTGAGTCGGCCAATGCGCTGGAAGGCTGTTTCTGCAAGGTCCTGCGCGCTGGTTGAGAGGAACGACTGGGGCACAGTGAGGGCTGGTTACAAATGTTGTTTATTGGCTTAGAAGTTTTAATTACTTAATTTCCATAGTCTGTTGTCCAAGAAATTATTTCAGAGGACACGGCATTGCTGCCATTACCATGCTAGGACATGCAACCCCCAGCTCACCCCCTAAACAGGGGTAACACTACAGAGCAACAAGTCTGATACTGTTACAGTGCTGTGGTTACCTTGGTGATTGACCTGACCCATTCCCGTACTGTGTCTGGGTCATCGTGTCCGAACAGGTACAGACGGTCCGATTCTGTGCAGATCTCAAAAGTGTGCTCATAGCTGAAAGGAAAGCAGTCTTAAAACCCCCACCAACGGGACCAGAGATTTTACACGGGGACACAAGGGAGGGAAGCGAATGGTACCCATGTTTCCCCGGGGCGTCGACAGACAGGCACTGGACCTCCTCCATGTTCAGCTGCCTGCTGGGGGCGGAGCTTCTGTGGCTTCCATAGCTCAGCTTGCCGTTTTTCAGGATGCACCAGCGGGCTTTGAACTCTGCCCGAGTGGGAAGCACACACACATACACGCAGCGCACATATTCATGTCTTTATATGGACTCTCCACTTACTGTATTTCCATGAGCATAAGCCTAATCTCAACAATGACAACCGCATCCCCTTCCCAGCCCTAACCTTAACCCTAAGTAACCAAACAAAATATGAGACTTTTGGCATTTTTAGTTTTTTGATAGTATTCACGGGAAAATGGTCCCCACAATGTCTAAATAATGTGATTTTATCACATTGTGGGGGATATTTGATCCCCACAATGTAATATAAACCTAATACACTCAGACACACATACACACACACAGGCACACACACTGAGCACTGGACATCAGCCTGACCTTACACATGCCGCATTTCAAGGTGACAGAGGTTGGCTCACCTTCTCTGGGTTTCTGCTCAGTGATTGGCCGTGTGGTCGAGCCCGTCTTGTACAGGTTCCCGCTGAACATGAACAAGGCTGGGGATTCCTCCAGCCCATCCATGGAGTATTCCACCTCCAAACGGGGCACCTCTGTGAAAGCACAGCTAGACTGAGGCTCTGAGATTTCTTCAGCACGTCAGTCTGGCGGTACAGTGGGGTCTGACGGGACGACCCACCTGTGTTTTGATTGTGGCTCAGAAGCTCCTCCTGTAGGTGCTGGTTGCAACTTCTGGCCAAAGAGATGGGAGAGGGGGAGTCTGAGTGACCCGTGTCACAGTTCACATCAGCCCCACAGAAGAGCAGCGACAGGGTCTCCAAGATGTCATCCGTCTGCACGTTGGAGCACAAAGCCTGCAGGGCAAGGCAGGGGAGTTCATGGAGGTGAGGGAGGAGGGAGCTGCAGTGAAGGTGAGAAGGGCTCAGAGAGAAACAGAGGAGGTTTCTGCGGTGGGTGACACAAAAACTTACCCTATTGAGAGTCTCCTGCTGGCCAAAGAGCTTGTGGTAGCAGCGATATTTCCCCTGGCGGTACTTGGCAAAGATAAAGGACTTGCGGTTCTCTTCGCTGCTGAAGGGGCTCAGTGCTTCACTAGGGGGCACATTTGCAGCCCAGAATGAGTTTGCTCGGCCATTTCCCAGCGATAGGAACACCTGCAAGACAGGCAGAGCGGCTCCTCAGCCCTCTACGTCCAAGCTGCACGATGTGGAGGGGTGATTCAGGGGGAAGTGCTATTTGGATCATACCTACCTGAACAAGATCATCCGTCCACACACTCTGGTCCAGTCTGAGACTCCTTACCTTGGAGATACAGGGACCGAGGCACCTGTGCTGCCCTGGGATGGAAACACATCAGGATTGGGACAAAACAGTCAGGTCCAATAGTGCACATCACACAGTCAACTCCAATAGTGGACAACACACAGTCAACTCTAATAGTGCACATCACACAGTCAACTCCAATAGTGCACAACACACAGTCAACTCCAATAGTGCACAACACGCAGTCAGCTCCAATAGTGCACATCACACAGTCATCTCCAATAGTGCACAACACACAGTCAGGTCCAATAGTCCCCACACACAGTTAGGTCCAATAGTGCACAACACACAGTCAGGTCCAATAGTGCACAACACACAGTCAACTCCAATAGTGCACAACAATGGTCAGCTCCAAATACCAGTCAGCCCTGAATAACGTAGGTAACACAATATGTTTTATTATATCATATATTTTGCATATATTTTGGGTCCTTTTCAATTACTGAAATGACATAGTTAAGGTCTTCTATATGGTGTGCCAGGTCACGTCAGGCCACAAGGCATCTGAGCTGGGTGGGGAGGGGAATGCAGTGTGTGTTTAGGTAGAGGAGGGGATGTGTGTTTGACCGAGGGAGGGGCTCACAGCTGCTAACCTGCACAGTAGCTGCAGATAATGACACTGAGGTTGACGGACGCCCATTCAGGCCACGCTGCTCCGCAATCGGCACAGAAACGATTGGACTCCTGGGCCCAGACTTTATTGACCAGAGTGTTAGTGGACAGAGCAGAGCAAATGGCGAACTCCATAGTTTTCATCCAGGTGACCTTCATCGGCACTGACTCTGCCACAAAGCTGTGGGGGGGGGGTGGGTTGCGGGAGGTACATGGTTATGAACAGAGGGTTATATGCACACAGGATCATACATATACTGTATATATATATATACACACGCACAGCGTTACACACACAGAATTTAATTACATGCACAGAGACAGGTGGAAAGGTCCAGAAACTACAAATCCAGACTAAGCAACCAGTTCAGTATAAAGTGTCACAGTCAGTACTCAACTGGTTGGCTGAAACAAAACATTGGTGTAGATTTGTACTTTCTGGACCTGAACTTTCCACTTCTGTGCACAGGATTATACAGTAGAACCCCCATATCTGCAGGTTCAGCATAAAAAAAGTGGTTCTTTACTTGAGGGGGTACAAATAATATAAGAATTACTTTTGTATAAATTACAAACTCAGTCTGTTACATACTGGTCTCATGTTCATTCATCAGTAATGAATCATAACGCAATTAGAAAATTTACTAACTTAGTTAATGCAGTAAACTACTGAAGGAATAAGTCACTGAACTGTTATCCATCTCAAGTAGCAGCTATATTTGTTCATGATTTGTACTTCAGCAGTATCTGAGCTACTACAAAGTATTTGTGCCCCCTGAAGTAAAGTGTTATCAAAAAAGTTTAGTTCCAGAAAAGGTTCTTAAGTTTAACTACACACTACACACCAAACAAATGCAGACTGTAAGCCGGTGTGTACCCACAATAAGCTAATATATTTTAAAACAATTTTTTCTCATTA
This sequence comes from Stomatorhinus ivindoensis, assembly GCA_019775895.2. Lineage (NCBI taxonomy): Eukaryota > Metazoa > Chordata > Actinopteri > Osteoglossiformes > Mormyridae > Stomatorhinus > Stomatorhinus ivindoensis. Next base: position 6,479,840 of record JABFEB020000047.1, read on the forward strand.
CAGCTTATGTCCAGGTACATGCCAATTTTTTCACTGTAAAATGTGTAATTGTAGACTATGTGGTAACACTTAAGGCCACGTTTTTAGTATTTTATTAACAGACTCATAATACATTAGAATGCATCCATAAAGTATTATAAACATGGCTATAAATATTTGTAAAAAGGCATAGCACATCATAACCACAAGTATTATGCATAATAACTGCCTTACAAAGCTTTATCTGAAATGCATTATAACTTATAATGCAATACAAAGTATTCTTGAAGCTTATACCAACTGTTATAATGCATTATAAAGGTATCTATAGTGCAATATATGTGAGAGCTTCATAATGCATAATACACATGGATATAATGTGTTATGCCTTTTGATAAATATGTATAGCCATGCTTTATGAATGCGTTATTTGTTATGGATGTGTTTATAAATTACTAAAAACATGGCCATAATTAAAGTGTTACCGACTATATATTTTTTAACTTTCCTTTTGTTCTTTTTTGGGTATATAAAAAGCATGATTTTCTTTGCCTTAACACATAATATTTTACATAATGTACATGTCATCCCTTGATACATGGTATTTTTTCATTGCTGCATCGTCTTTTGTGAATTATGCTAAAACATCAGATTCCTTTTCATTCAAATGAAACTTTATTATCAGATTATATACGGGGTCTGCAGATGATTTGCTATTATCCACGGTTTCAGCTATCAGCGGTAGGTTTTGAAGTGTACTCCTGGATGGGGGGAGGGGGGGGGGGGGGGCACTGTCCATGCAGGATTATACACAGAGAATTAAATTATACGCACAGGATTTTCTACACACACAGGATTATAAACACATAATCATATACCCACACACACCCAAAACTGCTATATTTATGGAGACACCCTACCTGAACACCCTATAAGGGGTCACAAGGTCAAACGCCCTTTTGTCAGCATTCTTCACGCACCCCAGCTTCATTTGTATGGATGTGATGCCGATTCCCAGCTTGTATTCCTGGAAATGAAGAGGCACACATACACACACACACACAGCCAATACATTTACAATTACATAATTAGCAGGCGCTTTTGTTCAAAGTGACGTACAAACGAGGCAAGCAGCATATTCACATACCAGAATGCACAGTGCAGAGGAACACTCACATTCTTACATGTAAACAGGACCAGAGTCACAGGGTCAGAGACACATGCAGTCAGTACATTAACATACTGGAATGCACAGCACACAGGAACATTCACATTCGTATATGTAAACAGACACACAGTCACAGACACACACAGCCAATCCATTAAGATCCCAGAATGCAGAGCACACAGGAACATTCACGTTCGTATATGTAAACAGACACACAGTCACAGACACACACAGCCAATCCATTAAGATCCCAGAATGCACAGTGAGCAGGAACATTCACATTCTTATATATAAATGGACCCAGTGGCACAGAGCCCCACAATCACAGACACAGAGTCACAGATACACTTACACAGCTGATATATTAACATACCAGAAGACACAGCAGGCAGGAACATTCATATTCTTACATGGGAACAGTCCCAGAGTCAGTCACAGAGTCACAGAATCAGAGAGTCCCAGAATCACAGAGTCAGAGATAGATCCCCCCCCCCGCCCTGCGCTCACATCCACGTTTCTGTACAGGATGAGCTTGTCTTCACTGACAGTGACGTATAGTTTACTGTGGACTCCACGCAGATCCAGGTTGCCATGCATAAGCACAGGACAGCAGGGTTCAGGGGTCATTCCTGCACTGCTGTTCCGTTTCTGGACCATGTTCTGCAGCAGGGACAACCATTCATTCCTGTCCACTGGAGGAGACACAAAGCGAAATGCAGAGCACTTCAGCTTCTGCTTTTCCTCCAGATATAGGCTCTGATCTGCCTGACACGTCAAACTCACATTCACTCTGTGCTCGGAACACGAAGGTCCTGTTCTTTGTGGCCACCTCAAACTTCTGTGGACCAGCAGGGACGATGCTGACCATGGAACTGATGGGGATCATTCGCTTGGAGTAAACATCCTACATCAGAGAGGGGTTGTTACTGTCAGCATCTCTGTGTCTGACGTGTCCATTAACCTGTGCTGTCACTGTCAGCATCTCTGTGTCCGACGTGTCCATAAATCTTTGCTGTCACTGTCAGCATCTCTGTGTCCGACGCGTCCATAAACCTGTGCTGTCACTGTCAGCATCTCTGTGTCCGACGTGTCCATAAACCTGTGCTGTCACTGTCAGCATCTCTGTGTCCGACGCGTCCATAAACCTGTGCTGTCACTGTCAGCATCTCTGTGTCCGACGTGTCCATAAACCTGTGCTGTCACTGTCAGCATCTCTGTGTCCGATGCGTCCATAAACCTGTGCTGTCACTGTGAGCGTTTGTGTGTCTGGCGTGTCCATAAACCTGTGCTGTCACTGTGAGCGTCTGTGTGGACCTGTAATGTTATTGTGAGTGTCTGTGTGGACCTGTGCTGTCACTTTGAGGGCCTGCATGTCCGGTGTGTGCATGGAGCTGTGCAGTCACTGTGAGCATTTGCTTGGACCCGTAGTGTCACTGTGAGTCTCTGTGCGGACCTGTGCTGTCACTGTGAGCATCTGCGTAGACCTGTGCCATCACTGTGAGTGTCTGTGTGGACCTGTGCTGTCACTGAGGGTGTCTGTGTGGACCTGCATGTCCTGCGTGTGTGCCATTCGTACCTTCTCATTCTGGAAGTATCTCAGGTATTCAGCATCCAGCTGTACCCAACGTTTCTGGAAAGGCAGGCCCCTGCCAAACAACAAAGCACATCACAACATGAAAAAACAACAAACAACACCACATGACATCACAACACAACAAATCACATAACAGAATAGTGATACTTCATTAATCCCTGTGGGTAAAATTCACTTGCTCAAGGGCCCACAGACATGTGACTTTTCCACTGTGACTTGAATCAGCGACCTTCCAATTACAAGCATAGTGGCTTATCCCAATGACAGCCTCTGATCTGTGATTGGAAAGTCACTGGTTCAAGACACAGCAGTATAATCAAATGTCCATGGAACCTTGAGCAAGGCCCTTAACCCCCATCTCCGTGGGCATCACTGCAGGTGTATGCCCTTTACTGCCTAGCCTCTGCTAACCTACATTAGTGTCTGTGTGTCAGGGAGATCAAGCTGAAGTAGGGAAAAAACAGGATCCCCCATAGGGATCGATACGTGTCTGTGTCATCATCATCGTTTATTTGCAGCTTTATTTAAAACCCAGCGTAGCATAACATCACCACACTTTCACATACACCACCAAGGAAGAAAACATCTAAGAAAAGGCCTGCAGTGGAGACACCCTGGACAAACACACCCCTGGGGAGGTGTCTTCTCTAGAAATCCGGATTTGATTGGCAGTGTGGCCTCGGAGGCAAAATCTTCTGCTGGGCTCTCGCTGTCCAAATAGATGCTGTCTTCCCTTTCAGACATCCACCTAGAGGAGGAAATAGACCATGCATACTCAAATGTTCGCACACATAAACGCACAATTACACCTTCCAGTGATCAGTCACCATATGAGTATATACAATACAGTCAGACGTAAAGATGTACACAACAAATGTGCCAGTGTTAAATTAACACTGCATGGTGTTTATGTAGGTCCACGCCATTCAGTGTTACCTGTAACACTTTGCATTGTGCAGTGAGTGTTCTTTTTACAGTGTTAATATTCATTAACTCTTATAGTGTTCAATTTACAACCTAGAGTGTTAAGACAATGAGTCTCCACCTCCACATATCTGCCCCATTTTAATATGCACACAAGAAGTTATGAGGATCAGGAGAGCCATTCTAGATTTTCCCACCATCATGAGAAAGACTCTGACCAAACTGGACCTTACAGCTTTTTCTTGTTTTATATTAAAGCTTTGCTGGTTTGGTTCTGACTGATCTTGACATTTAGAGAGCTGTAGTCTTATAGCATGTTGCTACTGAGTCAGAGAAAAAGCTCTAGGAGATGTATAGCACATGTGTCATGGTCCGCTCGTCCGAGCCTTGTGTGTGCCACACCCCCCTCGTTACCTCGTGTCTGTTCCTGATTGTGGCCACCTGTTGTCAATTCATTCCTGCCTCTTCTGTGTATTTATTCAGCGTCTGTGTCAGTCCTCCCCAGATCAGTCATCTGTGTAATTCGCTGTGTTGAGTTCTATCCTGTTCCTGTGATCCCAAACCCTGCGTTTTCCCCTTAATAAACCCCTTGTCTCACCCATACTCCTGGCTGCTTCCTCTGTTTGCCTGCCCGACTCCACCACTGCGCAGCGGAACGTGACAACATGACTCCTATTATGATTACTATTAATATTTTAATGGTGTGGGGGTATGCTTGACTGACCTTGGAGGATTAACATATGTGGAAAGGTGTTAAGACATTTGTGATACCCTTTTCTGTGCAGCTCCTGGTACTGCCCACTCCCCTGTAGACCAATGGTAATGTATGTGTATTAGCATAGCATAAGATAATACTGTTTTTGACTTAATATATATTTTTTTTTTTCCACCGTGATTGTAATGAATAGGTCATGAGAACAAAACAGTTTAACTAGAGAAGGCATTGGCTGGGAAAATGCTATGGAAAGCCAATCATTGTGTTTCTTTTCTAAGCCTGAGCTGTCTAGGAAGATCATTCAGACCTTATGTACCTCTGCAATTGAGATTACTTTGGGGATGCACATATATAAGAACAACTACGCTGCTCAGGCCAATTAGCAAACACCAAGCCAGAAAAACAAATAATGAAATGTGCTAAAGACTAATATCAGTGCCATACCATCCTCGATTGTGGTGGGTTTCTACAAAAAATAAGCTTAATGAAAATCTTAATATTAAATGAGCAAAGTGATTTGATTTGTTCTTCTATCGCAAGTTGTGGTCTAAAAGCAATGACACAAATTATATCTGCTTTAGTGGAAATACACTCCTTCAGTCATTAAGATAGCTCTCACCTTTTTTCAACCCTGCTACAAAATTATGTTACATAGTCTAACACATTCTAGCTATATAATCTGTGTTTGGTGACTGGTGCCATATATTACATGCACTTTTATACCACAGATGGCTCTCAGCTGAACTTGACTGGTTCTTTTTTATCCAAATTAAAGAAACCTGTCTTACTCATGCTTAAATAAATACATTTATAATGAGGATATTTCAATGTTCTTCAATTTACATAAGCACAGTTCTTTGGTTATTAAAAGCTGAATAAAGCACAACTTACATAAAATGAGAAAAGGCTATATTAGTCTGAGTCTTTCTTATGATGATGGGATAGTAAAACACATAGCGGCTGAATGCCCAAATGGGAGTACATTAAATGGGGCAGATATGGGCCACACATTTTGTACCTGATAACCATATGGGCTTGCAATTTGGGGAGAGGTGGAGACATCTTGTCCTAACACTCTTGGTTGTAAATTGAACAGTATGAGAGTTAATAAACATTAACATTGTAAAAAAAAATTACACTGGCACATGTGCTCTGTATCCTCAGTAAAACTTCAAACTCATTTGTCTGCTTTAACATTTATCAATGAGGTCTCACGGTTGTCATGATCCACCCGTCAAAGCCTCCTGTGTGCCACGCCCCCTCAATACCTCGTGCCTCTGCCCTAATGGATTCCAGCTGTCGTTAATTGTGCTCATCTGTTTTTGGTTGCTTTCCTGTCAGTCTTCAGTATTTAGTCCGCTTCTCTGTACTGCATGTCAGATCTGTCATTGTGGTGTTTTGTGGCGTTCACCCCGTGTTTTGGAATAAACCCCGTATTCAGTGGAATTTACTGGCTCTGCGTCATGCATTCGTCGTGCCGCAGGCACCGCTTCCCGAGTGAAGCGTGACAACGGTGGAGAATAACCTGTTTTTCTGCATCTCTCAATTGCTTACAGGAATAGGGTGTAGCTCTTTACAAGCAAAGTAACAGGTTTTGCAGAGATTTAGACATCAAGATTTCATCACCACCAAGAGGGAAGGAAACACGTACAGTGGCATTTGTTTTCAATCTATGACGTTCTTTTCTGTTTCTTTTTAATGATTCCTATCCATATAAAAAGAACTGCAAAATAACACCAAACCAGATTGTGAGGAGTTACTGTCACTCTCACACAATCCTCAATCCCATTTTTAACGGTGCTGCTGGAGACGTTTTCTTCGCACACACTCACTGAGCTTTTATGGAGTCATGATTCCGGTTGATCACCTCCGGCGACGGTTCATCTCCACTAAGGCTGCTCATCCTGGGCTAAGCAAACTGTCCCATTGGACAAAACATCTGTCAGTCACACAGTTTGAAACCATCTCGACATGAGTAAACAAATTACTTGAAAACACAGATCCCTTCTGCCTGACACAGGTCTCTACAGAGACTGATCCTTTAGGAAATGAGCATAATCAGCCTGCAGGCAGCCGCGCATGAAGGGCCGTGTTCTGGTAGTCGCCAAACCTACACCCAACCCTATCCCAAAGCCACAGAGCCCTAAAACCGCCATCTCACAACAGCATTTTAGTCCCTATCCTGCAATTTAAAGTGACTGTGGTTCAGAAGCATCTCTTACCTGATGTACACACCTGAGTAAGGGGGCACGTAGCTGGCAGTTCTGTCCTCCTCTTTGAGTGTGTATGTATATGAGTGATCTCGATAACCGCGTCATATGAAGTGAACCTCTTCCCTCTCAGAATATTCCTGCAGATGTGTGCTGGGAAATCGGCTCACTCTGGACGGGAAACTCCACATTCCTAAGCATACATGGCGGAAAGCCAGCCAACCTTCTCACACCTACAGGGCACTTCTTAAACATTCTGCGTCAGCTGGCTTCACTAAACTTTCTGCTGCATACTGCCAGCTTCAATATCAAACAGCTCCAGCGTTACAGCGCATCTCCAAGCATTCGTTGTTAAATACGTTAAATATTACCTGCTCTGATTGTAGGTCACTATGGAAAAAAGCAAGGGGGACTGACACCAGTACAAGGCCCCAAAGCAGGCTGCCCCAATAGCAGCTAGAGAACATGAAAAACGATTTGTGGTCAATAATCCACTAATCGGCAAGTAGGGAGGACATACTGATCTGGCACCGGGGGGTCATCAGTAATCAGTCAGACATAAAAAAAATTACCGTTCCATTTTTTCCAAGGTGATGGTCTTGCATCATTCCTCCTTTAACAAAGGTGATAAATAAATTCTATATAAATGTGTTCCCTATTGTACTGGTAAATCCTGACATACACTTTTATTAATGATGTACAGTGATTCCCGTTGAAGTTATGTTCCAGACCCAGGAAAAATCCGCGATATAGAAAGACCATATAAATAAACATTTCTTTTTATCGTTTTTAGCTTTAAAATACCCCTCCGACATGATTTAACCACATGCTAACTTATTAAAACACAACTTGTAAACACATATGATATGTGGATGTTGGGCTAACAGTATGATCGAGTAACCATTTGCATTTGTGAACATAAAATTTACCATATTAAATAAACAGATTTAAAATGAAAACACAATTACTATTTAAGTTGTTTTTCCCATAATAGAATATAATCCTTCCTAACAAAAAAAGGACACATGACACAAAAGAAGGAAAGATCAGATATTTCATTTCTGCATTTCTTTAACTGTTTGTTTGCGGATAGATTCAGTGTAAAATTTTAAACTAAATTTCTTTTACTTTATTAGTTACACAGTATTTGTTGCTTAAAGTCCATGACGTATTCCAATTGATATTTTCAAACTGGGAATTCCAAAAGAATTTAGATCGTAAAGTAATAGGAACGCTATGCAGTAATATTCTGATTATTATTCCATTTCCTGCCTTTTATGTTAATACCATTAATAGTGATATCTGTTCTAGATATTGGCAGTCTGTTTGGTATGTTGTTATCTTGCACAAGTTGCATAAGACCCATTAGGAGTTGCATTCAAAACGATAGCAAACTCTCTAGGAGATATTGGTACATTGAATTTGGTCAGAAATTCAAAATATGAGAGCAACTACCCCTCTTGATTAGACAGCTGGGACACTAATAAGATGTTGTTTTCAACCCAATTGTGTAAGAAAATGGATTTATTCTAATGCTTGCTTGTGAAAGTTAGATAATTGGATAATTGGAGTTTACTCATAGTAAAATTACACTTTATGAGGAATTCAATGGCACCAACTTTTTCAAAAAGTAGATTTAGAATTAAGTAACAACAAACTCTTGTCCGACATCAACGTCAAAAAAGAGGCGTGTTTCCGACGAGAAGTGACGTTTTCATCCGAGTTCCGACTTGGAGAGAAATAATCGAACGCACTATGGCAAGCCGTTCAATTCTTCCTAGCCCAATAGACATGAATGGCAAAAGTTTCTCCTAGGAAGAACGATCTGAAATGACAATTGTGGATAGGAAAAAGTCGGTAGATTTGTCGTTATTCGCTTTTTTTGAAAACGAGTCGTCAGAGGGGTCTAAAAACTCGCTAAATATAGCGATAAAGTCGCTAAGTTGGCAACACTAGTCAGCGCTGCTGCTCTAAATTGCTACTCCCGGCTGTCACATGACTCAACGAGCCAAGCAAGCAGACTGTCTCCCTTGCGCGCGCACGCACACACACAGTATAATATTTATAATGAAGTATTGCAACAGTGGGTCGCTGAGCCATGCTCGCAATTATCATACAATGGAGATAGTTCGGAATTCAATCACCAGATGACGCTTATTACAACCGTACTACTACAATCCACACACTGGCACTGTCCACCGTCCTTGTCGCCCCGTTTACTCCTCATACACACGGTGGGTGCACGCACTTAAACACACACTCTACGTATAACGATATACATTAAACACTATACAGGACATAGGCCTAACTGTTGTGGTTCGAACTCGGCCGGGTCCGTTGATGAGTAGAGATCCACACGGGGGACGTCGGAGGAGTTTGCAAGTGCCACGAGTTTATTTAGCAATCTGATTATAATCAGGGAGCGGACTATCTGACATACATCCAGCATGTGCATCAAGTGGCTCTAGGGTACCTATGTGCTCTGCTCTCTTATAACCTATT
>JABFEB020000047.1:6503957-6519462 GCA_019775895.2 Stomatorhinus ivindoensis
GTGTGTGTGTGTGTGTGTGTCTGCGCGCGCACGTGCCTTGGGCAAGACAAAATGTATCACAATGCAATACGTGAACTAGTTTGAGACATAGAAAAGTAAAATTAACTCTATTTGGATTTTTTTTATTGCCAACCGTTTAAATTTGTAATAACAGAATACAGATAATGTTGTTACTCTTAATACATTTAAGATTTGGCAATGTAAGTTAAAAATACAGAAGTTTTCCATATCATTACTTTTGTTTGACAATTGAGAGGGCTTTGGGACTGTTACCGTTTTTACACGACTTATGGCGATATTCTGAATATATAAAACTAGTTGTGAAATGAGGGAGCTCTGCAACGAGAGCTGGCTGTAAAAAGCATGCAAGATAATATATGTGGTATAAAAGTATAAAAATCAGGCATCCAAATTATGTGTTGAAATATTATTGAGCATAGTGATTTAATGGAATGGTTTAAGATGATTGATCTCTCAAAAAATAATTTAGATTTAATGATTACTTAATCCCCTTTAGTAATTTAGCAAAAAATGCTTAATGTTAAATAAAATCCCAGCGCACAGACATACATTTTGTTCATTTTAGGTTCCATCCATGTACATTAATTAAAATCAGTGAACACTGCAATCATTAAATAAACACTGTTTTAGGTACTATATTGTGGGGGGTGGATATTGGCGTGGTCCGCGAACTCCTGAGAGTTCGGGTGTTTGTTACAGCTCTATTTGTGATGCGTTGTGTGTGTGGGGGTGTTTGTCGGTTGGTTGGGGGGGGTGCTTTGTAATGCGTTGAATGTGCGTGTGTGCGGGAGTCACCCTGTGATGCCACTTTGTTGTGCGAGCCCCGGCTGTGTCCACATCTCACTCCGTGTTCCCGGGATGGACTCTCCGGCCAAGGGACACTCCCTGCCTCTCGCCAATATGACTGCGGCGGCGTCTGCGATCAGGCTTTTGTTCTGCACTGCGTACATTTATAATTATAATGGCATGTTTTTTGTTTCAGTGATGTTTCATACAATAAAGTCTTCAACCAGTTCTCCCCTTGCTGTTTCTCGTTAAGCGCTGCGATGGTCACTCCTGCACGTCTGTCTTTAATCCCATTACTCCGTCCCTTCACCCATCACCCAACTGTCCATTTGCAGTGGGTTTCTGTAGCTGCGTATTCACTTTACAGTTGCATGAAGTTTGAAGTGTTTGACACAAGCGTGCGAAGAGGCTAGATGAATATTTAAACAGGGGGGTGTGTTCGGAGACCGGGGTTACTGTTTTGCATGTCTGCGTCTGGCAGTTAGCTGATCAGTTGTTGGTCGACACGCCGTGGGGACGAGACACAAATGGGTGAGTATCTGGTTTCAGGGTTTTCCGTGTGCTTGCATTACTTATTAATGCATTTTCACACGCTGCATCGCAGTTTAAAACAGGTCACTTTCACAGATTTTCGCACCCGCTCCCAACATCTGGATGCAGCTTTGCATTTATGAGTGATTTATCCGAGGTGCTTTCCAGCTCCAGTGTCTTTGCTTTTCCTTTAGAGCCAAATCGAAACTCATCGTTCCTACTAGACTGTTTTTGACTGGTTTTGTTGGTTATTTTTCAGCCACAGATAATGGTCGTTATACACAATAAAGCATTACCAGTCAGCCTAGTGACCAGGTGAAAGCAGTTAAATAATTAAATAAAACAAAACTTGCTTCTGAGTTCTTGGGTAGTTATTAAATTTAGCCTCGTGTTTGTGCACAGGAAGTTTCCTTTTCACAGTTTCTCGTTGAGCTTACTGTGTACTGTAACACTTCGGTACAAGGAAAGTGCATCGAAACGAGCCTGCTGTGTAACATGCACAGTTTGATAGAGATGCAGCACAGATACACACGTTCACTATGTAACTTAGCTGTATGACAAATGCATGCATAGTGTAATAGATCAATATGAGAGACAAATGCACAGTGCTATATAGTAGTATGACACACATGCACAGTCACCCTTTCAGACTTATGCTCATTTTATGGCAAATCTAAATTATTCCATTATAAACTGAATATTAGCTGCATCTAAAGTAACTGCAGTTGGCAAACCCTACAGACTATTTACAATATGATAAAAGTGTCGCATATGCAGTGGCATGCAAATGTTTCACACCTTTGCTTAAAATATCTGTTACTCTGAATAGCTAAGTGAGCAGAAGATGAATGGATCACCAAAAGGCAAGTACCACAGGTTGTAAGCCTTTTGTTTCTTGGGGGATTTTCGCCCATTTGTCCTTCTAAATCTGCAAGATTCTTGGGCCGTCTTGCATGCACTGCTCTTTTTTGATGATGTTTAGTTCGGTGGACTGTGATGGCTATGGGAAAACCTTCAGCTTACGCCTCTTGCAGATTTAGATTATGAGGATCATTATCTTGTTTTGGGGACCATCCTCTTTTTAACTTCAATGTTTTTACAGATGGTGTGATGTTTGCTGGTGGAATTTGCTGGCATTTATTCGAATGCATTCTTCCCTCTACCAATGACATGTTCCCGTGCCACTGGCTGCAACACATGCCCAAAGCACGATCACTCCACCCCCCATCCTTAGAGGTTGGAGAGGTGTTCTTTACCTGGAATTCAGCACCCAAACATACTTTTGCAGATTGTGGCGTAAAAGTTCTATTTTGACTTCATCAGTCCAAAGGATTGTCACTGCACAGTCCGCTAAATCGTCTTTTGCAGTCAAACAGGGTTTTATTTGCCTTTCTAGCAATACAACTAGGTGTTCCTTCAGAAAGTTTTCTTGGGCTTCCAAACCACAATATTACCAACATTCCTATTGGCTGCCATTTCTTAACATCATAAACTGAGGAAACAGCTACCTGGAAACTCTTTACTATCTTCTTGTAGTCGTCTCCCGATTTGTGAGCATCAATTATTTAAGTTTTTTATTACATTTTTTTAGTGCTAGGCAGCTGCTTAGGGGAGCCCATGGCTGTTGATTGTTGGGACATGATTTGAGGAGTCAGATAATATTTATATGCAGCTTTGCAATTTGCTAAGTTGGTAATGATTACTGTGAATAAGCCATAATTCTAACGGGCTTCTGAACATATGGGGAATGTTGTCTGAAAGTTGATATATTTTGGGGTGCACAAACTTTTGCTTCAGGCCCTTTTCATTAATTTGGTATTTTGCACCTGTGAATGATGGAAATAAAAATGTTTTGCTTTAAATAGTAAAGAAATGTGTCATTTTTAACTTCATGCCTTTTGATGATCGGTTCCTCTTCTTCTAACATTCAAAGTAACAGAAAGTACGGGTGCCAAAAGTTTTGCATGCCATTGTATGTAAATGCATGTGCGGACTTTTCTCTGATTGAAAATTTCATGCAAGCCTGCTGACCAAATCTATCAACCCTGGCAACGTAGCACAGACACGCACGCACGCACAGTATGATAGAGATGTATGGCACATGTACAAATGCAGTGTAACAGAGCAGCATGAGACAAACACACACACACGCAAAATGTAAAAATGTAGTATGACACACACATATGCACAGTGAAATAGATAAGTATGTCAGACACATGCAAAATGTAAAATTGCAGTATGATACACATATGCACAGTGTAATAGAGCAGTATGACACACATGCACACACACATGCAAAATGTCAAAATGTAGTATGACACACACACATGCACCAGGCAATAGAGCAGTATGACACACACATGCACAGTCTAATACAGCAGCATGACACACACATGCATAGTGTAATACAGCAGCATGACACACACATGCACAGTTTAATACAGCAACATAACACACTCATGCACAGTGTAATACAGCAGTATGATACACGCATGCACAGGGAACTACAGCAGTATGATACACGCATACATACACAGTGTAATACAGCTGTATGATACACGCATACATACACAGTGTACTACAGCAGTATGATACACGCATACATACAGTGTAATACAGCAGCATGACACACACATGCACAGTGTACTACAGCAGTTTGATACACACATACATACACAGTGTAGTACAGCAGTATGATACACGCATGCACAGTCTACTACAGCAGTATGATACACGCATACATACACAGTGTAATACAGCAGTATGATACATGCATGCACAGTGTAATACAGCAGCATGATACACACATGCACAGTGTAATAGAGCAGTATGATACACGCACACATGCACAGTGTAATAGAGCAGTATGATACACGCATACACAGTGTAATACAGCAGCATGATACACACATACACAGTGTAATACAGCAGCATGACACACACATGCACAGTGTACTACAGCAGTTTGATACACACATACATACACAGTGTAGTACAGCAGTATGATACACGCATGCACAGTCTACTACAGCAGTATGATACACGCATACATACACAGTGTAATACAGCAGTATGATACATGCATGCACAGTGTAATACAGCAGCATGATACACACATGCACAGTGTAATAGAGCAGTATGATACACGCATACATACACAGTGTAATACAGCAGCATGATACACACATACACAGTGTAATACAGCAGCATGATACACACATGCACAGTGTAATATAGCAGTATGACACACACATGTACAGTGTAATACAGCAGCATGATACACACACACAGTATAATAGAGTAGCATGACACACTTACATGAACAGTTTAATAGATCAGTTTGACGTACTATTGTACACGTGTACAGTGTAATAGAGCAGTATGACACACACACATACACACACCAACACGCACAGTATAACAGAGTAGTATGACACACATACACATGCAGAGTGTAATAGCAGTATTATATCAACATTAAATGCAAAGTGCAACATAGCAATACGACACACAAACACATGAGTGAACGATGTCATAGAGCATGAGTTTCCAAACTCTGTAATTCCATCTACCTCCTATGTCTGTAGTAACGCCTCCCTCCTGCCTTTGTAATTCTATCTGCCTCCTGTATCTGTAATTACAAGTACCTCCTGTGTCTGTAAATCTGTCTGCTTCTTGTGTCTGCCCTGTATATCTACCGCCTCCATCTTTGTTACAGATATGTGACTCAGTCTCCTGCAGTGACACTTTACTTTCACTTACCTTGATCTCAGTGCATCTTCTTCAGTGCTGTTGAAAATCATACTTTCTGCTTCCTATTCTTCACTTTAAGTTCAGAAGTGATGTGTGATGCCAGCATTGAAACTGTATGGAACCAAGAAATTGACCATAAGATCTTATCTGGGACATCGCTGCAGAATTTTAGCAGTTAGGTTACTTGTGTGAATGTGTAGAAATAATAGATGCTTTTACAGTAAGCAGTGTTATTTAGCCGGCAGCCCCTGCCTTCTCTGTTTAGGACCTTGCGATTTACCCCCCTTTTACAGTGGAGGCCGTGGTGGAGTTTGAGTACAAGGCCCAGCAGCATGACGAGTTGACCCTCGTGGTCGGCGACATCATCAGTAACATTCACAAGAATGAGGGGGGGTGGTGGCAGGGCGAGCTGGCTGGGCGCAGGGGACTCTTCCCAGACAACTTCGTCAGGGTGAGTAGCCGAGCTCTGAGCACACCAATGTAGCCCTCAATGTTCATGAACACGCCTATACACTGGAGCCCTGAGTGTCCATGTACATGCCTGTATAATGGAGCTCTTAGTGTCCATGTACACACGTGTACACTGGAGCTCTCAGTGTCCATGTACATGCCTGTACACTGGAGCCCTCAGTGTGTATGTACACGCCTGTATAATGGAGCTCTTAGTCTCCATGTACACACGTGTACACTGGAGCTCTCAGTGTCCATGTACACGCCTGTACACTGGAGCCCTCAGTGTCCATGAACACGCCTGCACACTGGAGCCCTCAGTGTCCATGAACACGCCTGTACACTGGAGCTCTCAGTGTCCATGTACACGCCTGTACACTGGAGCCCTGAGTGTCCATGTACATGCCTGTATAATGGGGCTCTTAGTGTCCATGTACACACGTGTACACTGGAGCTCTCAGTGTCCATGTACATGCCTGTACACTGGAGCCCTCAGTGTCCATGTACACGCCTGTGTAATGGAGCTCTTAGTGCCTGTACCTGCACAGAAATTTTGCCATAGTGAACTGGTGTGCCACCATACGCTTCTACCCTATGGGTCACTGCATTCCTCGGTATATTCCTTCATCCCTGGCTGGCTTCTGCACTGGAAGGCGATTAGGGCTGCCAGTGCACTTGCTGTGAGGATAGCATGTATTTCAACCCTGTAATGTTAAGCTGGCCTCCTGCCACTGCCCCTTTCCAGGAGCATAAGTGCTGTGGCTCCTTGCCCTGTTTTGAGGAGTGTGTGAGACCTCCCAGTGCCTGATCTCCTAAATATGGCCAGCCTGTGTCTCACTGATGATGGACCCCCCCTGCCCAAGCTTGTGGGTTCCCCTCTGCAGCTGTGTGACAGTTTTCTGCAGGCGGGGGCCTTAAGGGGAAGTTAAGGTCTTGGTAGATCACAGCCTGCTCTTCAGCATGTTGGCTGCTGGCCACGGAGATCACTGAAGTCTGGATCCGGGCAGTGGTGCCTCTGTTGCTCTCGGCTTTTCTTGACAGGTGTTTCCTGAAATGCTGCAGAGCTCTGTTTCCTCTTTACGCTACTCTATCAATGTTGAATGTTTCATCCATCGGCAGAGGTCCCCTCCAATTATCAGTGATTTACATCACGTCACTGTCGTGTGAGCAAAGCTACTTCATGGGGAGTGTGAGAAAGTGCCCCCCCCCCCAGCGATTACAGATGTTTGGTTGCCAGTGGGCTGCTGTTCACAGCTGGTGGAGACATGAAATCTGAGCTGTAGGGTTGCTCAGGCATACCAAATCACGCACAAGAGTCTGATCTCAGATGAAGGTAAGCAGTACGTAACTTTGTGGGAGGGGTATGCTATGCCCACAAACAGAAGGTTGCTGGTTCAAATCCAGCAGTCAGAAGAGTGATCATATTAGCAAGGTCAATAACTTGAAATCTACTCCAAATTTGCTGCAGATAAATGCTTGACCCTGCGCTCAGACCCCGAGCTTCACTATCATTTGTATGTGTGTTGGGTGTGTGTTTGTCTGTGTCACATTGCAAGGTATGATGGGATATGTGGGAGAACGCTCCATAATTTAATTATTTTTCTGAGTGTTTAACTAACAGTGTCGTTGTAATGTGGAGAAGAGGCAGCTATTGGGTGGAGCTTAGCTCACCAAATCCCCGTCATACTCCACAGGTGTATTTCAGGTATAGAACAACAGGGCTGTCAGTGTCTCTAACACCCATGCCTACCTCCTCCTCTTTCCCCAGGAGATCAAGAGGGAGGAATGTCCGATACCTGAAGCCAAGCCAAATGAGGTGTCCAAAAACAACAATACTGCTGAGCGTGGCATTTGGATGGTCCAGAAGGGTGATTTAACTACATAGAAACACAAGCATTTCATACTAGATAATAATCAGCATTGTGCCATTGATAAGAGACCCCTCGTGGTCGGGTTAGGTATGACACATGTCACACTCAGGACAGCAGGCACCAACGGGTCCCCTGCTCTACAGTGCACTGACATTCAGCTATGAACCTACCTGTCGATAGGTGAGAACGCCAGAAAGAGATGGTGCATGGCGACTTTTAGCTACACGCCTCAACACAAGGACGAGCTGGAGCTGAAGCCCGGGGATGTTATCGAGATCACGGAGGAGGTCATTTTCATCCCCCAAAACCATTTGTGTGTCTGATGTTGTAGATAATTAGTCTTCCAAAAGGTGCACGTTCAGGTCTACAGTTATAGGTCTGTACAGCTCTGTAGGGCCGTATCCCATAAAGTGTGCATGTACGCAGGTGGAGAAAGGCTGGTGGGAAGGTTGTCTCAATGGCAAGATGGGGATGTTCCCCTCGAACTTCACCAGAGAGTATGCAGAGGAGGCCGAGGACCAGGATGGCTGCCCCAACTCACCAGACAGTGGCAGCAGTACCGGTGAGTTCCTGAGGGTTTGAGGAGCTCCTTGAGTTCTCATAAAGACTGTGTTGTAGTAGTGCTGTGTCTTTCTGTGGCCATGTGACCTTGACCCCTAACCCTTCAGGTGTGAAGCTCAGCCCAAAAACCGAGAGTAAGGAACCTGAGTGTGGTAGCCTTAGGTTGGTGAACAGCAGTGAGATCCAACCTGAGCACCTACGGGCTCCTATGTTTGGGGACATTCTCAGGAACAAATACAGCTCCACGAACCAAGATGGTAGCGTGGAGAAAGTACGTCTCTGTCGTTTACCAACGTTGAACATGGTCTACCGAAAGAGACCACATTTCTGTCTCAGTCTCCACTCTGTCCCCCAGTTGTGCTCAGTGTGATTCTGTGTCTCCCAGAAGGTCCGGGAAATGGCCAATGCTGAGGCAGTAGGCAAAACCAAAGGTGAGAAGAGCTGGTGCTCAGAATGTGCTGTGATGAGACCTCATGAGGGTGCAGAAGTTGGACCTCTTTCTTTCTTGCCCTCAGCCCGTGAATTCTGCAAAGCCATATTTTCTTATAAGGCGCAAAATGAAGACGAGCTGTCAATCAAAGAGGGAGACATTGTGGCCATCATCAATAAGGTGAGCAAGCATCTGCTTGACGTTTATTATTTGCCAGCTGGGCACTGATGTGTGACCTCTGACACCACAGGAGTGTGCTGACCCTGGTTGGTGGCAGGGGCAGCTGCAAGGCCGGCAAGGACTTTTTCCAGACAACTTTGTCAGGCAGCTGGTGTTGGACGAGGAGACGGTGGTGAGTGTGCACCTCCCTAGTGTCAAGTGACCACACTCCCCTGCAGACCACCATGCATTTTTTGTCCCATACTATGTCCTGTTTTTCCCTTTCAGAAACCTCCACCCCAAGACTCATCTTCTGCTCACACCAAAGCAGGTGGTAGGCTACCCTTTAATATCCATTTCTCCTGTAATCTCCAGCTTGCTTTGCCTTTGGACTTGCTGCTTTCACTGTGATTGCTAGTCAGTTTCTGGAGCTACTACTCAGTGGGAGAGCTTCTGGAGCTATATATGATGGCCGCGGCACCACTGCAACAACAGTGTGACCCCACCGTTGACCTCTGTACTTGACTATCCTCAGAAAACAAGCCGGATGATAAAAAGATCTCACCTGACAGGCGAGAGTCACTTACCCAGAAAAGAGACGATAAAGGTATGGCCTCTTTAAGGCTTGGCAGCCAGTGTATTTGTTACTTTCATGCTGTTTATCTCTGTGTTATGTCTGGGTGTCTGTCACTTTCATGCTGTTTATCTCTGTGTTATGTCTGGGTGTCTGTTACTTTCATGCTGTTTATCTCTGTGTTATGTCTGGGTGTCTGTTACTTTCATGCTGTTTATCTCTGTGCTATGTCTGGGTGTCTGTTACTTTCATGCTGTTTATCTCTGTGCTATGTCTGGGTGTCTGTTACTTTTTTGCTGTTTATCTCTGTGTTGTGTCTGGGTGCATCTTACTGTCATGCAATTTATCTGTATGTGTCTGAATTCATTCTCCTAGTTGACAAATTGAAGCCTGGTGTTGACATCCAAAAGTCCGGTCGCCCTGCTATTCCCCTAAAGAATCCCCTTCTTCTCAAAGCAACCAAATTATTAGGACAGCCTGCTATTGGTTCTGCAAAGCCTCCACAGAAACTTGAAAAACCCTCGGTTGCCCGTATCCAGTGAGTATGTTCTCAGATTGATCAGATTTGGGTCCGTATCTCGACTGATGGAGACTGGGGGTCTATACCAGGGCTGTAGAATACTGTGAGGTCTATATTGAGGCTGTACGAGACTGTGATGTCTGTATCAAGGCTGTTGGAGACTGGAAGGTCTGTATCAGAGTTGTAGGAGACTGCATGGACTATATCAGGTAGGATACTGTGAGGTCTGTATCAGGGGTGTAAGAGACTGCACAGTCTGTGTCAGGGCTGTAGGAGTTTGTAAGGTCTGTATCAAGGTTGTAGAACACTGAGACATCTGTATAAGGGCTGTAGGAGACTGAGAGGTCTTTATCAGGGCTGTAGGAACTGCAAGGTCTGTTTTAGGCCTGTAGGAGACTACATGGTCTGTATTGGGGCTGTAGGTCTGAACCAAAATGTTAGTGACCGGGAGGTCTGTATTATGGCCATAGGAGAGTGGGAAATCTGTATCAGGACTGTAAAAGACTTTGAGGTTTGTATTAGGGCTGATGGAGATGCATTTCACTTCTATAACCAGTCACAGTCCACATTGTATGACATCACCCAGTTGGTCCATTTTTCTCTTATTTTCAAACTCGAGACTTCCAACCTTCAAGCCTGGAGTGGAGTGTGGCTCAGCAGTCTAAGCCTCTCTGCTTTGAGCCTGGCCTCAGCAGAATTTCCACCTGTCTGTGGGCCCGTGAGCAAGCTCCTTAAAGGGGCAGTTCACTGCACAGAAGATACAAGCACAAGCACCCCTTGACAGAATCTTCTGCAAAATGACATGATTGTTGTGTGGAGTTCGGTAGTAGAAAATCCGTACACGAAATGCCTCACTACAAATCCTTTGGACCATCTACAATAAGCAGGTGATAATTTCTGGTGAGAGACATTGCTATTGAATTTTTCCAATGTATTTATCTGGTGCTTTGAACACCACAGAAAGAATCCCATTCGCTTCATATTCGAGAGAAGCCTGACATTTCTACGGCCAATATCTTCAACACCAGACACCTCCAAGCGGACAAAACCTAGATGGATGGATAGCCCTAGAAAACATATTTATTTTCAGTGTTGGGGTGAATGTTCCCTTTAAGGAGCTGAGCCACGTGCGAACAGACAGGTGGCTGAAGCTAAGTTCAAAGCAGCAACCTTCTGATCAGAGGCAGAGTGGCTTAGCTCACTTGCCCACATACCGCCCCAGGCTCAATGGTTGGAAGCCTTGAGTTAGAAAATAAGAAAAAAATGCACCAGTTGGGTGATGTCATACAAAGAGGACTGTGGCTGGTTATAGAAGTGAAACACAAGCCTCTCCCTTGCTGACCCAGAGACGCATTGATGGCATTGAATTGTCTGTGTCGGGATTGTAGGAGACTAGGATTCTGTATCCATTTAAAAGCATTAAAAGCTTGCCATATTACTTTCTTCGTAACTTTTCTCTAGGTTCTCTAACATTACTGGTAACTATGGGCTCCTGTAGAATATATCTGGACCTGCCAGTGAAGATGGACATGACCGTGTTCGCTGCATGCCCGTATTCTTATTCCCTCGTGTGATTGGTGATTTGGCTTGTCCATATAAGTACAAAGGGTGAAGTGGGGTGTGGCTTGCTGAGAAGGAATTGTGCAGCAGCAACAGTAGGAGGGGCAGACTGAGCACAGAGGCAGCCTGACAGAAGGGGAGACTCCCAGGCAGGTTTCAGAATACGATATAACCTCCAGGCACAATGGTGAACTTTCCTTCCGATGAGCTGAGTCTGGGGGCATGAGTAAAAAGCTGACTCATATGGTGAGTGTGCAGTTCTGTGAGAGGCCATGGACATTACCTGGCCCACCCTTCCTCTTCTGACCTCTGACATCTGCCCTCTGTCCTCTGCAGGTCAGCAGGTGGGAATTCCATGCCAAAACAGGGTGGCTTGGATCAGCACATTGGTGAGCCCTGCCAATCCCCCCCCCCCCGCCCCCCCCACACACACACACACACTCATACAGAAATCTAAGAGTGTAGAGTTTCCATTGACATGTAAGCAAGGGAGTTGGTCAGTTCAAGACCTAAGGCACAAGGGATGTGGTTTTGAGGGGGGTGGGCTCTGTATCAGGGTTGTCAGTGAGGAGGGGGGTCTTGTGTCAGGGGTGTCAGAAATTTGGGGGCCTGTGTCAGTGGTTTTGGAGACTAGGGAAGTCTGTGACAGGGGTTTCAGTTACTGGGGGTCTGTTACAGAGGTGTGGGAGACTGAGGGGGCCTGTGTCAGTGGTGTTGGAGACTAGAGGGGGTCTGTATCAGGAGTGTCAGTTACTGGGGGGTTTGGTCTCATGGTTGGGGGGTCTGTGTCAGGGGTGTCAATTACAGTGAGGGGGTCTGTATTAGGTGTGTTGTTTCTGGGGAGTTGGTATAATGGGTATTGGATATTGGGGGAGACTGTACTGGGGTGTTAGTTGCTGGGGTATTTGTATCAGATAGTATCAGTTGGAAATGGTGTTTGTTGGCTGTTCGGGGAAAAAAAAGTTTCAGCAGAAACTTGACTCCGCACTGGATGCATATGAGGCATTGCTCTGCACCAGATGCAGATGATAAAGTACACTGGATACAAGGCATTTCTCTACACTGGATGCATAAGAGGCATTGCTCTGCACCAGATGCAGATGATAAAGTACACTGGATACAAGGCATTTCTCTACACTGGATGCATATGAGGCATTGCTCTGCACCAGATGCAGATGATAAAGTACACTGGATACAGACAAGGAATTTCTCTGCACTGGATGCAAACGAGGCAGAGTTCTGCAGTGGATGCTAACTGTTGTGTCTCTGTACTTTCAGGATTTTCTCTTCTTTTCTCTGCAACTTATCACTGGCTCTTTATGCTTTTTTTGCCATGGGCAGCTACAGCTCTGCCCTGACTGCTGGTAGGGCCTTAGCACACACTCATCTGTGAAATGTACCTTTTCTGACTACCACTGTGTACGTGTGTTTGCGTGGGTTTGTACTTACCACATTGTGTGGACTAAAAGAGCACGGTTATGCCCATAGAATTGAATGGAGAGTCCCCACAATGAGAGGAATATGGGAACTGTGCATGTGAGCGTGTGTGAGTCATGCTGGAAGGTGTGAGTCTCTATGTTCTGCTGCAGTCTGAGCTCCTTCCTTTCTTCTCAGATTAGTCTGTTCCTGACTATATGCCAGATGTCTGTCTCTGAATCGAGTTCTGCTCATTTTCTTCCACAAAAGAGGTGGAAGACTTTGACTCTATCATCACGACCAGTGAGAAGCTGAACCACCTGACAGCCACTCGGCCAAGGGTGACGGACCACCGGCCACGCACACAGGGGTTACAGCATGTGAGTGGCTCTGGAGTGGGGTGTGTTCATGCATTCTGCCTTTTGGGGGTGTGTGGGGGCCATTTGAAACTGTGTTTCACTTTGCTCGGGACTGCGGTCGTAACTCACACAGGGCTTCTGCTTAAACCCTTGCTGGTAGCTACTGGTCATGTGACCGTGCTGTTTCAGAGGGTAAATTTAACTCCCACCTGCTGTCAAAAGAGCCGGGAATGTTAGGGAACAAGTGTGTAGAGTGTGGGGCACACACACAGACACACAGACACAAGCCGATATACGCTGTACACAGTGTATTAGCACAGATGCAGACACACACAGTCCCGGACACAGTGTACACACAAACAGACGCATACATATACATGCACGCACATAGGCATACACACACATACACATACTCACACATTGTCTTCTGTGTTAATTATTATCTTTGTTATGCCGATAAAACTCATGCCCTGTTACATTTTTTTTCTTTTGGTATCTCTCACATTATTTATTTTTATCTTTCACTCTCATTCTATCCCTCCTGAAGTTCACTGCCTCCTGCCCAGACCTCTCAGATACACCGAAAGCAGAGGAGAAGGATGAGGAGCAATCCAAGAAGGTACTGTGTTCATCACGTTGTTCCCTCCTCTTGTTGCTGAAATGCTCATAAGGTAGCAGTAGAACTTAGGAGAAGAATAATGTGCAGATCACAGAAGAGCCTACAGTGTACTGGGAACAACACGGGGGTGAAGGAGTCAGTGTTAAATTATGGAGACTCAGATTGTCCTTTGGACCTCAGGGTTAGGGGGCTGGGGTCAATGATAAGCTGTGAAGACCCAGACTGTCTCCTGAACTTTAGGGAGTGGGGGGTTGAGTTTAGATTGGGCTGATCATATTCATTGGTGGATTTTTTTCTGTCAGGCCTTTGACATCTGGATGCTTCTACCACCCAAGCCTGCAATGATCCCTCCCTTGGGGGCATTCAGTAGTCATGGACCAGACGACACCAAGTCCAGGAGCGAACGCGTCAGCATGGAGGGGCTCCGGACCCAACTCAGGGACCTGAGGGGAGCCGTCGAGCTGATGGGGAAGCAACACAAGTAGGTTGGGGGTGGATGTGGGAACCTGTGAGTCTTGTGAGGAGGTGTTGTGGTGACTCTTCAATCCTTCTGAACCTTGTAGAAAAGAGATTAAACAGCTGATGAATGAACTAGATGAAGAGAAGAAGATCCGTCTCTCACTGCAGGTACAAAAGTGCATCAACCCCAATATTCATTAGCTTAAGTACACACAGACAGTATCAACCCCACTATCCAACAGCATCAGTTGGCATAGACAGTATCCAACCCAATATCCAATAGCAGCAATTTGCGTAGGTAGTATCCAACCTCACTATCCAATAGCATAAGTTTAGACAGACAGTAGCAACTTTAATATCCAATAGCACAAGTGTATAATGGCAGTATCAACCCCACTATATGATAGCATAAGTTTGCACAGGCAATATCAACCCTGATATCTCAGACAGTAAGTGAGGCCACTGGGTCCAAAGATCTGCTATGACCCTCTGTCACTGTGTGGTGACTGTAATTAGCCTGTGCGTGTTGGTGTTCCTTACGGCTGCTGGAGCAGATCGGCCTGTTTTCCTTCTAGATGGAAGTGGCGCACATTAAGAAGTCCCTGTCCAAGTGAGAGACCATCCGCCGCCAGCCTCTGTGGCCGTCCCTCCTCTCTCTTCCTTCTCAGTTGATTTCATGAGTTTAAAGTTGATTTAATGTGTAGGACAGCTTTGGTTTTGTGCGACGAATGCCAAATAGGCATTACGTAACTCAGCCAGGGCGAATGAGGCGATGAGGCCGCGCTGGCAGCATTTAGGCCAAGCTGTTGCATCGTAGCACAAGCGCTTTCTGGGTGTCGCAGATCCAGGGCGTCTTTCTTTCGTCATGGGGGTGTGTGTATATGTGTGTGTGTGTGTGTGTGTACTGCAGAAAAGACTATCTGTGTGGGTTTGGAAAGATTTCAGGTTTGGATTAAAGAAAATCAGATGCCAAAGGACTTGTCGTGCTTATTGGAATTCGGTGTGAACAGTGATAATGAACTGCTTCAGAGTGGCGTGTGTTCCAGCTGGCGGGATGAGGGGATAAAGACAGGGGTCAGGGGTCTTCTGGGGAAAATATTCTTCTGTATGGACAGCAGCAGCATGATTTGTCAAAACATACAAAAAAACACAAAGGTTCAAGAAGGAAGTAGGAAAAAAAATTATAGAAGGAAAAGAGCCTAAGTGAGAGGGAGGAGTGTAAAGGATCAATAACCACTGGAAGGGTGGAGCTTAACAGAATACACATGCTTAGAGGAGCAGGGCTTAACACAGTGTACACCATTTAAGGGGTGGAGCTTAAGAGAGAGTGTGCACCATTGGAGGGGCAGGGCTTAACATAGTGTACACCATTTAAGGGGTGGAGCTTAAGAGAGAGTGTGCACCATTGGAGGGGCAGGGCTTAACATAGTGTACAC
>JABFEB020000047.1:6622807-6637277 GCA_019775895.2 Stomatorhinus ivindoensis
TACAGAGCAGCGATGCAACCCAAAGGAGAGAGCCCGGATCACCCCGCTCACCCCGATGAGCCTCTGCAGCTGGGCAGCGTCGGCCGCCGACATGCTGGCCCTGTACTGCTTAATGGCCAGGAGCAACGATTTCAGGCACGTCGTCGCGTCCATCCTGAAAGACAGTACGACTTAAACCCGACAAGGATACACGGCCATACCTTACAACAGAAACACGTACACGGGAAACGAGCGAGGCAAATTCTCTCAGTACATGAAAAATAACTGGAAGCACGCTTCAATATATATTTAGATTATGCCCAACGGGAATTTAGGGCAACGTCACCTTTTAACGCTTCTTACCACTTTAACACCAAATAATGTGGCGGTACATTGTTTCGCTATTCGGGGCTTTTCCGTACGCGATACCGGTTACACACCCTCCTCACCTCTGTAACGTAAAGATGTAAACCGAGTTGTGGAAAAGGTAGTAAACAGCCTTGGATGTGACGGGTGATCCGTAAATAGTGCGATATAATAGCCGTATATTCAGCGCTTCCTAATCGCGAGCCGCGCCGTCCCGCGCGCAGCTTCGAAAATATGGACTGTACCAATCGAGCTGCCGATGGGGGACGTCCGACTTTACTTTGCAAATGATCCACTTTTCGGATTGGCCACATCGACTTAGCAACTTCAACTAAAATAATTTATATGTCTTTAAAGAGATATACAACATATAATATCCAATTCTAATACATTTAATGGAATCGCCGTGCGACATTCAACTTAAGTCGTCTCTTCGTCGGGAACGGGATGTCGTCATCCCGTCTAATGTTTCCTGGGTGGCGTTGAATTTATACATTGTCGCGTGTTGTGTTTATGTGTTTTTTCGGTCAGTTTGCTCGTTAATGCTGTTCAAAAACCGGCGTTTGTGCGCCTTCGAAGCAGGAGTAATTGCTAACTTTAGGTTTACATGACGGCCTTTAAGCTTCCATCATAGTTAGGTAACGTGTTGACAGCAGGGTTTCGTTTACGAAAATTAAAACCATAAGAGAACAAACAAAAACTACACATATTGTTTCCGAAAGTAACTGACGTGAAATAAATACAAAGCGCCATTAATAACATCTGGAACTCGTTTTGGACATTTTGAATACATTAGTACATAATGTGCACTGTATTCATGTAGGAATCACCAAAGATCAGACACATAAAATAGTTTTACAACATTAGCTCTATTCCTAGAAGTATATTTACTAAAATACTTTTACTAAAATGTATTTTTAAAACTAAATAGAAATATATCTTTAAAATAAAAAGTAATGAAACCCTACAAAAAACAAAATTAGAATGAATTTCTAATGAAAATTGATGATGATGATGATAATAATAATAATAATAATAAGCTATGCGAGCTTGTGATTACAAGCCACATATTGTATAATATAAAAACCAAATAATAACACTGGTTGACAGTGAAGTCAACACAAAGTGATGTGGGGGATCCATGCTGTTCTCTGGGGCCAGTTGCAGCCCCTTCCCAGGGGCACAAGCCAGCCAATTTCATTTAGAGATTGAAGCAAAATTGGCTGTCTGCTAAGTCAGTACCCCTCAGAATTTGTCACCCTTGTCTTGGGGTTCCAAACCTTTTCAAGACTGTGGACCAGCTTATGGCATACAAAAATTTCGAACTTGTCGACTGAATGCCAGTAGAGGGGAGAGTTTATCTATTTCCTTTTTCAGGTAAATGTGTAAGGAGTCGTAAAGATATGCATGGCTGGAAAGCATATCGTTTATTTTCAGAAATTCCTTCCCAGAACCTCCAGTGTTCCAGGAACCCATATCCACAGGCTGCCTGCATTGCCTAATGGATGACCCAGCACTGGTGTCCTTGGTCATCTGTGAGAAGAGTCGGGAAAGATATGAGAAGCACAAGTAGGAATTTCATTGAACTATGTTAATTGTTTTGAAAGTAACTGTACTCTTATTTGAGTACAGTCATTTCACCCTTGATGCTGACAGACAGTCAGTGAACGGATGTGACTTCAGCAAACTCTGCAACCTGACAGCCGCCTGGTGACACAGCTCTGTGGAATCATTATGTAAATGTATGCAGAGGAAACAGCTCATGGTGTATGCAAATAAGCATTCAGATATTCACCTAGCCTAGAAACATGTGGAGTCCCACATTTTGGTATGTCTACCAGCTCCATCCTGCATTTCACCGTGCCTTGTTCTTGTACTTGCCTGCAGAATGTCATCGCACTGAAGTAAACGCTGTAGTTTTATGAGATGCTGATAATGGAGGTGCTTAATGACTCGGGTATGTAGTGGCTACAAGTGGACAGCAGAGGGCAGCAACAGCACGTTCCTCATTTCCATAATCCAAACATCCATTTTCTAGACCTGGAGTGGGCAATCTTATCCGCAAAGGGCCGGTGTGTATGCAGTTTTTTGGGATAACCTGTAGGTCAGCTGTTCAAACCCAGTTGTGAGGACTCTTCAGCCAATCAGTCCTCTAATTAATAATCTAATTATGGAGCTGCAGCAAAAACCCACATACACACCGGCCCTTTCTAGACATTTTTGTCTAGTGCAGAGTTTCAATTAGCCTGAAGCCTTTACCCAGGAGTCCAGTCACTGCCTGGGCCCAGCCAGTCATACTGTCACATACTATTGACTGCTCCCTGTTGAGTTGTGGACGGAAACTGGAGTATTCAGGGGAAACCCACAGAGAAAATCCACATGAAGGATCGAGAAAAAAGGATAAAGGTAAAAAAAAAATAGATTTTTTGTCCCATTGCTGGTTATGTAACCTTTGGATTAGTTTAAACTAATTCAGAAAGATGCAAAGAGAAAAGAGAAACCGCAGAGTCAAATGGATGAAAGCTGGCAGGATATACTTCATTTACATTACAACAGCCGACATTTATCCAAAGTGACACTCAATCAGGGGAGCCGGGTCAGGCAGTCCCTAAAGCGACTGAAGTTAAGGGCCTCGCTCAGGGGCCCCGTGGCGAACTCACTCTGCCAGCCACAGGATTTGAACCGGCACCTTTCCAATTGTAGACTCAGGGCTGTAACTAGCAGAACTACAGACCGCATTTCTCTAAGGTATGGTGGCTACCTCCACAGAGTTATGTGCTCTGGGCTGTTTCTGTTCTGCTGTCAGCGGGTTCTGGATATTATCTGCGTCCCACATCACATGAGGCCAATGACTGTGCTGGTGACAGTGCTACAGGCCCAGAGCAGACAGAAGCCCCACACATCAGCACCCTGCACCCTGAACAGCAGCTGATAACTGTGTGACCGGAGCCTGAGCTGGGTTGGATATAGCCGTCATGGATGCAGAGGTTGGGGACTATCAGCCAGCTCCCCGAGTCACATTCACCCAACATGGCTGCCTCAGGCCTTCTGGGTAAATTAGCAACGGAGTCTTTGGGCTAGATAAGGACAAGAAGCTAGAAGCACCAGTGTGTTAACTTTGGCCACAGTTGCTGCCGTCGTTGCCGTCAGCCGGACCTGTCCGGTTAGCTCCAGCTGTGAGCTGTGACCTGCTGTAGTTGCAGCTACACGGAACAGATCTGAATGTAGCACAATGCCGTTATTAGCTATACTGAGGTCCCCAGAGGCTCAGCGGTGTGTGAGTTCACACAGGAAGCCATCTCCATTTCAGAGCAGGAGATCCTCAAGTACAGGGATTGTAATTCAGTTTCCTAATGTCGCTGAGCATATAGTCTGGTCGCTCTCCGCACGGCACCTGCGGGCGCGCTCCCAGCAGCCCGTCCAACTGCCCAGCAGGTGCTGAGTTCCAATAGGACAGGCTCTTATGTGGAAGGGGCGTGCTGAGCTTCCGAGGAACAGAGTGTAGCCACTGTTTGTGGAGCTAATTAAACGCACGAATGCAGGGAGAAGCATGGAGAGCGAACATCCCCCCAAAGCAAAGAGTCAGCAGGGACACGGATCTGCTGATACTTATTACTCACCGCCGGGGGGCTCGATTTTCTAGCTCTCTGCTTGTCCTCTAAAGTCTGCCCTGCCTTTTTCTTATTTATTGTGTCCCTGTGGGCACTTTTCTTTGTTCCCCCGCATGATGCTTTGCAGAAGCCCTCCCGGATTGGCTCGTGCAGCGGGATCTCCAGTCCTGTCTGGACAAAAGCAGGGCATGGGCAGGTGGGCAGGAAGGACAGCCAAGGAAATGGGGAAGACAGCAGGAGAGGGGGCGACAGTCAGAGAGAAAATGAGATAAGAGGGAGAGGGGGGGAGAAAGAGTGGCGGGACCTGGCAGGCATCCACCGCTGACGAGAGTTCCCGCAGCCCTGCTGTTGCCATGGTGATGAGCCAGAGAGAGAGAGTGAGAGAGAGAGAAAGGAGAGTGAGCTAGAGAAAGGAGCGAGACAAGAGAGGACGGCAGAGCGAGCAAGCAGCGGAAGGAGAGGCAGCTTCAGGAGCACCACGGCAACCATGGACATGCAGTGGGAGAGCAGCGAGGCACCAGGCCGCGAGCCGCAGCCACCCGGACGCATCAACAAGGCCGCCTTCAAGCTGTTCGGCCGCCGCAAGCCCGCTATCTTCAGCGTGCGGGGCAGGCCGGAGGGAGCCAAGGTGGCCGGCAAGGCGCCGCTCGTCAGGAGCAGGACGCTTGACGGGCTGTGCGAGGATGGCGCTCACAAGGACGGCCTGGAGACCGCCACGCTTGGGTCAGAGGAGACGGCCAGAACCCCGGAGGAAGAAACGCCCCCCCCACCAGCACCGCCACGCCCCTCCATCTCGTCCGTGGCCTCGGTGAAGTCGCTGGGCTTCCTGACGTTGCTTCGCGGGGGGAGTCGGCGCGGTGGGGCAGGCTCACGGAGGGGGGGGCTACGCGGACTACTGGGCAGCGTGCGTTGGCCACGAAGGGCCCGGGAGCCCGAGGAGACACCCACCCCGGAGGGGCTTCTGCTGGCCTCCCGCTCCAACAGCGTGGAGATCGTGAAGGAGCACGCGACTCTCACACCACATCCAGCACCACGCGCCCTGGATGTCGCCACCGCAGACACGCACCTGCAGGAGGGGCGGCCTCTCTCTTTGGCCACTTCCCCTGGGAGCCCCCCCGCCGTACCTTGCATGGACCTGCTCAGCTCCGTACTGGCTGATATCTCCTCACTTGGGAATTTCAACTCAGCAACTGCATGCACTGATGTCATCGGCATGGACGGGACGTCAGATGGAGGGATGGCCTCCCTGAAATCTAGCCCCCAACTCGAGGCTGGACCAAGCTCTCTACTTACCCCTGCATCATCCCCCACCATTGCTCTGACTACTGCAGCAACAGCTAAATCAACCCCCATTCTTAAACCTTCTCCAGCCTTTACCCCTACCCCTACCTCTCCACCTACCCCTGCCCTTAAACCTGCTCCAGCTCCTGCCCCTACCTCTGCATCTACTCCAGCTCCTACCCTTACCTCTACACCTACCCCAGCCCCTAAACCTGCCCCAGCCCCTACCCCTATTCCTGAACCTACCCCAACCCTTACTCCTACCTCTTCACCTACCCCAGCCTTCAAACCTGCCCCAACTTCTACCCCTACCTCTACACCTACCCCAGCCCCTAAACCTGTCCCAGCTCCTACTCCTACTCCTACCTCTACACCTACCCCAGCCTCTAAACCTGCCCCAGCTTCTACCCTTACCTCTACACCTACCCTGGTCCCTAAACCTGCCCCATCTCCTTCCCATACCATCACACCTACCCCTGACTCTACTCCTGCTCCAGTTCCATTCTCTACTTCTACAACAAACTCTGTCCCTCATCCTGCACCAGTTCTTCCCCATACCGTCACACCTACCCCAGCTACTGTTTGTGCTCCGACCATTGGACTGGATAATACTGCAGGTCTGGGTGAGGCAATCCAGTTCCACCTTGATGAGGGTGATGGACAGGCTGATCCCCGCATGCCAGATCTCAAGAGGGAGTCTCTCCACTCTCCCCCAGCCCCGCCTCCTGATGCAGGCTATGTCCTTTATCTGGAGAAGAGGCCTCAAGTAAGTAAAATTCCTGTGAGTGGGGGCAGTCGTGCAGGGAAGCCATCGCATGACGTCACGCCTGAGGAAAGCAAATGGGACCTAGACAGCCTAACGGCCTCATCTAATGTCACACCTAATGCCACGCCCGCTGCCACACCTAGTGAAGGGGAAGAGTTTGGTGGCCTTGCGGCTCTGCAGGATGACTTGAGCCCAGAGGAGAAACCAGAGAAGCGCGGCATCAAGTCCGCCAGCCGTGGCACCAAGATTCCCGTGAAGCAGACTCCGTTGGCACTTTCTACCCGTCAGGGGGTGCCTACGCAACAGTGCACCCCACCAACAAAGACTGAGGGCCCCCGGACCAAAATCCCTGTATCAAAGGTACCCGTCCGCCGGGCTGGGAATAAGGCTCCTGTTGGTACGCGCCAGCCCCCCCAGGATCTGTCCCGGAAATAAAGTACCTGATCTGGATGCCCAGCTGGTTCTGTACAGTGGACGATCACAACCGTGCTGGTGTCACTGCAAGATGAACGACAAGATTCTTTCCAGAGGATTTTTCTTTCAGGATGTTTACCCACTTTCAGACATCAACGTGTGGGCGCAATGTGTCTATCGGGAATACAGACCCCCCCTCCCTCCCATGCTGCGTAGGTGACGCAGAGCCACGGACTGATGCAATAAACAACAAAAACAGACCCCGAAGCACAAGATGACCCCAAACCTGCGAGCATCATGCACATGTGCCATGTTCACTGGACGATGCCAGACCTTCAGAACCCAGCAGTGGTGTAACTGGGAGGCAGAGAGGCTAGGCAGGGCAGTGGCAGCTCGTTCTGCCTGGGCCTGAGGTCCGTCATCAGGAAAACCCGCTTTCGGGGAATTGGCAGCACCCCTGCGGTAAAGCGAGATTTGTAAGGAAAGAGCAGCTCCGTACCCTTTGGTACTCCCCTCTCTTTGTACAATGCACCCCTGCCCCGGACTACAGACACGGCCCGGAGCCTCCTTTGGGACGGTGAGTCGTGGTGAGACAGACACGGGCTTTGCTGGGGTCTACAGTACTCACAGCACATGGGTTTCCCACTGTGTATATATTCCCTTGGATCAGGATTATTTTTGTTGCTGTAAATGGTGTTTTATTTCCTATTTAATTAATAAATGCTGGTTTGTGTGACTCACAGACTGCCACTTTTTATGGTCGGAGCTGTGTTCTTCCTGTGAGCCCGCTGTCCTCCCTCGAGCGTGAAATTGTGTGCCTGCACGCATGTGACTGTGTGTGACTCTGACTGTTATAGTGTGCATATGCTACAGAAAGAGACTGCAGAAAGTTAAGGGGGAGGGGATTGTGGAAAGTGGAGGGGCTAATCTACAGAGGATAAGTGTCAAAGCAAGGAGGATAGCAGAAATCCCAGGTCTAAGTGAGTGGGGAACAGCAGAGATCCTGGGCCCCAGGGCGTGGGGGACGGCAGAGATCCCAGGCGCCAGGGCGTGGGTGACGGCAGAGATCCCGGGCCCCAGGGCGTGGGGGACGGCAGAGATCCCGGGCCCCAGGGCGAGGGGGACGGCAGAGATCCCGGGCCCCAGGGCATGGGGGACGGCAGAGATCCCGGGCCCCAGGGCGAGGGGGACGGCAGAGATCCCAGGCCCCAGGGCGTGGGGGACGGCAGAGATCCCGGGCCCCAGAGTGAGGCAGACAGCAGAGATCCCGGGCCCCTGGGGGACGGGGACGGCAGAGATCATCTGTGTTTAAGATAACATCAATGCAGTGCCCCTGAGATGCCATAACAGCTGAGCCTCTAATCCAAGGTTTGCTTTTCATTAGAGGATGATAACAGCTGCAGGTAAAACAACAATGTTCGGAAGATTTATTATGGTCTTTGTCTTTTTGTCAGACAAGGAGAAGGCAGGAGACCTATGTCAGTCTGAGCGGCAACTAGGTTTGTGTAGCTGATGGACACAGTTAATTAAGGAGGTCAGTCTGCCATCTTCACTAGCTTCATTCAGTGTCTTGCCAGTCAGCACCGCGGCTTCCCTCATACACACTCACACTGACCATGCATTGGGACGGCCCAAATCACATGACCCTTCAGAGGTAGGATATGTGAAAAGGCAGAGGCGTAAACACGTCTTACTGCAGTCAGTCACCAAAAAGGTCAACAAGGCCAGACACGCAAAAGGAACGTGATCTGATGGGGAGGAGCTGATCGATGAGGTGAGCAGTAAACACAGATAAACACATATACCAGTGTAAACTATTTCTGCATTTTAGTAAAAGATGCACTTTAGTAGAAAGAGATTCTCAGAGGAAAAATGCTGTAAATTTTACAAGGAACCTTCTACCTGGTTGCATTATTTAAAAATATTAATATTCACATTAAGAATTAACTGCAAAGCGGCTGCATTAACCTTTATTTAACAGGACCTGTAAGCTTTGGATGGGACATTTTGCAATTGCACATCTGGATAACGTTTCGTTAAATGATTCGTTGCATTTCCACAGCATTTCACCTCCATTTTGCACACCTTAAATATGACTTTGCTTTTGTCCAGCTCTTCATATTTCCGAAATCGGAAACACACCTATCCTTAGGCTTGACGGTCCCTTCAGTGGAGTAACTGTTGGTATGTGTTTTTATCGGTTTTTGTCACAGCAGATCTCATTGTGCGAAGCTGGCAATGCGAGACTAACAGGGTTAAAGCTTCACATATCCCCAGTAAAAGACCATAGGCTGTAAAAGGCATATATAAAAAAAAAAATCTGAGGATTCTATGAATCGATATCGGGCAATGCAAATGAAGATTGATTTGCATCAGGAAATTGATTTTTTTTTTTTAAACCCAGCACTACTGTCCAGGCCCCTTCTAGATGTTCCGTGGGATCGTTTGGAGATCAAGCAGGCCAGGTCATTCCCCTTACGCATTTTTCACCTTCATTTTCTTTTTGATCAGATTTTTCTTGTCCTATTATGAATGTGTCATTTGTCATTACGTAGTCCATATTCAGCATGATAATCAGCTGTGATCCTGACAGATTGCTATGCTTCTGAAATATGATTTGCCAGCAAAACAACTCTGCCGCCTCCATATCTGACAGTGAGATCCGCACTTGCAGAACGAAATTCTTAAAAATACACAGAAGCTAAATATTTCAAACTCTGATTTGTTGTCTATAAGACCAGTTTACAATCATGTCAATAGTCATGTTTATTTAGTTCAAAGCACAGAGATTCTGGATTCAAGCAGGTTTACTCTTGTAACTTTTGACTAAATCAGAGCAGCTTAATGAATGTTTGCGGTTACCTAATCCCTTTTCACGTCAAGCTAACCTTTTTCTGCCAGCACTCAAGGCCCTAACCTCTGTTCAAAGATACCTCATCTCTGTATACAAGGACATAAACACCATTCTCAGTTACATACAGGGACGTAATCTCATTTGACAGTAATCAAAGTGTTGCAATTTGAGTGACATCATCCCATCTCAGTGGGATGTAATCTCCAGACATGATTATATTTATTTAGCAGCTGTTTTTGTGTGGAACAGAGAGCAGGGTCAGACATTGTCTCTGGAGAAATTGTGGTTAAGGACCTTGCTCAGGGATTCAGTGGTGACAGCACTCTGCCAGTCATGGGATTTGAACCAGTGACCGTCTGATCACATGCACTGAGCCACGCAGCGCCCCAGTGTAGCGGGGGCACCGAAGCTGATGATCGTGGAGGCAGCTGGACCGTGTGGTATGACACTTTAATGGACACAGACATGCACACTGCTGCTACCAGCCCCACCATAGCTTCCACGGTCACGCAGTAACCAGCCCCACCGCCGCGGTCACGCAGTAACCAGCCCACCGCCGCGGTCACGCAGTAACCAGCCCCACCGCCGCGGTCACGCAGTAACCAGCCCCACCGCCGCGGTCACGCAGTAACCAGCCCCACTGCCGCGGTCAATCATCACTCATCCTCATGTTTGAGGTCACGAGTCACAAGTCCACACTGGGGCTGTGATTCCCACTGCAGACTAACAGCGGGAAGACACGCTCCACTGAAAACCATGCCCCTGGCACTGTCTCCATGGCAACCTTAGTAGGACAGCCAATGAAAAGCTATGACTGGGTGGGTGGAGACCCAGCGCGTTCGCAGAAGCACTCGCACATACGTTCGGATGCAGACATGGTGTCACAATATAGCAGGATGTTCACAATAGCTTCTCAGTGTGTAGCCCCGCTAAATGCCAGTTAATGTTCATCACAAAAAGGCAAAGAAACCCCCCATCGGCGGCTATTCAGGGGGCCTTGGCTATGCTGACTACTCCCATTAATGAGGACGCAGAATCCTACGGCGTGTAGCGAGGTCACGGA
Organism: Stomatorhinus ivindoensis; assembly: GCA_019775895.2. NCBI lineage: Eukaryota > Metazoa > Chordata > Actinopteri > Osteoglossiformes > Mormyridae > Stomatorhinus > Stomatorhinus ivindoensis. The sequence goes on from JABFEB020000047.1 coordinate 6,633,142, forward strand.
AGCAAGGAGCGCTCCAGTGATGCCGCACAGTTCCTCCTGAAGCGTGCGCTTAAAGAGAAACACTGACGTGATCTCCCACTGTGACGGGCAAAGAAAGGGGGGGAGGGGGGTGGGAACGAGGGAGAGCAGAGAAAAGAGGGGGAAAGCAGGGAGGGCAGGAGAGGGGGGAGAGCAGGGAGGGAAAGAGAGCGAGGGAGGGAGAGAGCAGAGAACTGGGAAAGGCAGACAGTAGTGAGCAGGCAAACAGTTCCCTCGTCAACAAGAGCCGGAGAGTGTCGTCTTCCAGCTGCAGACCACACCCATGTGACATGAGGCGTCGTCACGGAAACAGAACCCACAGACAAAGCACTCTCAGCTTAGGGGTTTATTTCTGGATAGAAAAATAAAGAAACATGCAAGATGTATAATAAAAATACAACAGATTAAAATATTAATTAAAATACTAAGCTAAGGAGGAGTATTGTGGGACGGGGGAACCAGATCTCTTATCCTCAAGCCAGTGAAAACAAAGGCGCTCTTCACCATTATCAATAACATCATCATCCCCCCTTGCTTTGTAGTACCGTCCGGGGTGGGGGTGGGGGGGCACGACTAACACTGTGCCACAGAGTGTTCTGACAGCGGACAGGAACTGGAAATATAAATGGTGGCTCAGAAACAGACCAGGGGGCAGTTTAGATGCCAGGGTAGTGGTGGGGGGTCGACCGGACAGCCCGATTCTGGAAACATCCTGGGGTAGTGGTAACAGACTGCCCCCTAATGACTAAGCAGTAGAAATACTCCACTGAACAGCTACTCTGAGCTATCAATAGGCCCAAGTGCATCATTTCAGTTAAGGATAAACACACACGCACATAAGGAAAAGCCACATAATATAAAAATAGAATTGAAATACAGATTCTTTGGCACCATAAAGACGGCGAACGTGTTCTGGGAAGCTGAAAGGTCACGGAATTTGTCTCACCCCTGAAATGACCTATAATCTCTGTCTGTTATTGCAGTACCATGTTTTAAGGCTGGGGGGTGTGGCAGCTTGGGGGTAGGTGCCACACACAGTCCAAAACGGGGGAGGGGGCAGAAGAAATGGTCTGGAATGGGCATAAGGCACTAGGGATTTTCTGGACCCGGCGTTCAGACCATGAAGTGGGCGTAACCCTCAGCTCCCGTGATGATCACGTCCATCCAGATGCGCATGGCTTCCGGAGACGGTGCCACCATGTAATACACGCGGTCGTGAGTCTTCACGCTGAACGTCAGCGAGGCGTTGGGGCTCTGTGAAGGACACGCACAGCCAGACAGCTCAAACGCGCATGCTTATGATGCGTGTCACATCACAGACAGTCCTGTGCATCTACATGTCTGTAGACTCTACGTCTCTAGGGCATAGGTTTGGTTTCAACATTGGCACGCACACACACACACACACACACGCACTCCCAAAATATTGGTAGGGACCTACCATCAAATTAGGGCTCGGCAATATCGCATTGATATAATATCACGCAATAATCACCGGGGTTTCAGATGACAGACAAAGCATCTGGCCGGATGCCAGCTATTCAGTGCTATACGGACGTTTATTTTTGCCCAAAATTTGGTAAGAAGATTAGTAGTATGGCTTAAATATTAATGAGATGCATTTTGTGATACCCAAAAGTTAGAAAACTGCATGAACTTTATGTTTCTTATATTCGATTATCGGAGCACACCACATAATACTGTTTTGGTATACTATGGGTTGGTATACTACGGTTTGTATCTCAGTGCAATATGCAGCCACGACATCTTATAAAAGAGGAGATCTTGCAGATAAACAAGGTAAAAAGATGTCCGTGGTGTGGTGGTACTTTTTGCAGTTTAAAGTCTGACATGTTTATTAAACATAAGGATATGCCGTATTTATACTGATACTGACTTTTAGGCATCATAAAATGCCTCATTAATATATTAGCCATACTACTAAACTACTAAACAGATTGTGGGTGTAAATGAACGTCCATATAGCACTGAAATGCTGGCACTTGGCCAAATGTTGTGCCTGTCATCCGAAGCCCGGCAGATTATTGCACAGGCGCGATGCGATATTGACACGACATCGCCTAGCCCTAATCCAAACGTGCACCCTTGCAACATCTCACCTTGTGTGCATTCTTTAAGTGATCATAGTAGACTTCCTCAATGGCCTGGAAGTATATGACTCCCTTCAGCTGCACCTCATGCTTATCTGGAACCAACAGAGAGAGGAGACACACGTGACCAATGTAACCGCCACTCATGTGCAACTTGCATGAAGATGTAGGCCTTCACCTGCTTGCGAATCCTCACCCACCCACTAAGCTTGACTTCAGGTGTGCGTATGTGATACAGACATCTGTAGGTGCACTTGATTATTTAACTGCCCTGCATTTTTGCTAGAGAGATATAAGCATTGCATCAGTGCATTCTTTGTAAGATCGATGTCTCGTTACTGCTCTCTAGTGGCCTTGCAGCCAAATGGTCATTTTGCAGAGATATTGTCTGAATCTCTCACTACGAGTTTTTTAAGGAACAAAAATGTTTCTTAGGCATTAAACTTGCATGTAAATCTGTTTCCTAACTACATTCCAAAACTGACTTACCAGCAAAGTAGGACAGCGTTCGCCGGTTGCGATCGAAGACAAACCATCGCTTCTTCCATGTCTTGATCTTACCGCCCATCTTGACCAGGAAGCCCCTACAGGTCTTCTCCGTCAGTGACACGTGATAGCATGTGTCCACGTGGTGGCCAGCCAACTCGATGTGGCCACGGAGGTCAAAATCATCTCTTCTCACTGGAAGGTAGCGGGTTAGGGGGCGGGACTGTGGGACAGAGGGTGGGGTTACAAGGGCAAAAGTACACAGAACTGGCCTTTGTAGCGGCAGGCATGTTACCGCAAGAACAGAAAAATGTTAAGAATAGACATTTGGGGGATGTGCCAACAGCCTGATACTCCAGTTAATGATGTGCCATGAAGACAGATAAATGAGTTGGTGTGAGAACGTCTGTGTGTGGACCTGTTCTCTCTGTCTCTCCCTCAGCTTCACTTCCCTCTCAACCAGCTTCTGCCTCCTGCTGGTTTCCTCTTCTAATCGCTTCTCCAGATCCTCCCTCCGCCTTCTCTCCTCTTCGAGGGCCTGCCGGCGTACCTCCATCTCGCGCTCCTGCAGTGGCACATACAGACAGTTCCCAAACATACTCTGGTAACACAAGGAGCATGTGAGCCCACAGTTGGAGCTTCAGAGACTATGTGACTCTATGAAGACGCACTGTCGATACCCGGTTCTCCAAAAGCCGGATCTTCTCAGCCTGTGCTTCCCTCAGCAGTCTTTCCATCTCCTCCAGTTTGGCCACATTTGCAGTGCTGGCACTGTGTGGACCAGCAGAGAAAGGTACCAGGAATCAAGGATGATATAGGAGAGATGAGTGGGTGTGGAAGAGGACAGACAACTGGGTTTGGAAGACGGCTGCATTACTGATATTAACAGCAGGGTTTGATTTCGCACACGACTATAAGACCCCCCACCAGACACGGCCACCAATCCGTCACTCATCATATGGTCAATTCTAACATAACCATGATCTCTCAAACTCCAGCTCAACACTGCCCAGCCTGATCCTATGCAAGCTTCCTTCTTAAGTAGCTCCAACGTTCACCTGGAGATGTTGTCAGGTGAGCAGGCGGAGATGCTGGTCTCCATGCTGTCAGAGCTCTGAATGCTGATGCTGTCCATGGCATTGCCGTTATCCCCACAGAGGGAAGCATGCAGCTGGGCACTGGAGTGAGAAGCAGCTCTCCCCCGCCTCTCATCAGTACCCCCCAGGTGGAAGGCACTACCTGGAGGACAGAAGGAAGCACCACAGTGAATCCCCACAACTAACCTTAACCCTACAGGCAGTCCCCCTTAACCTTAACTATAACTCAAACCCTAATCCCACAGGCTACACCCCCTAAACCTATTAGCAATCTTAACACTAAACCGGCTCCAGTTACTCCTGTCCTGCTGATCTGCATCCTTGCTGCAACAATCAGGGATTGACGCACACACACAGACATAGATACACAGAGCGACAGACACACACAGACATAGATACACAGAGCGACAGACACACACAGACA
>JABFEB020000047.1:6712769-6725235 GCA_019775895.2 Stomatorhinus ivindoensis
ATGTGGTCGGGCAATATTGCCTGTTAATTATTCTGCCATTTGTTTAATTACAATGTACCTAATATATAATTATAATATATAATATATAAAAGAAAAAATCGTGATTCCTCGATTTAAGAAAAAATTAAATCGTCTTAAAACGCAAATTCGAATTAATCGAAAAAATCGCCCAGCCCTACCTTAGTGTGTCTTGGACTTGGTCTTGGTACCCTCAATTCTCGGCAGTGTCTTGGTCTCGGTTTAGGTGGTCTTGACTGCAACATCGGAAACTCGGCTTTTCTCCTAGGGGGTGCAAGGTGATTGACGGTCCAGTCAGTCATTTATAACAACCTATGCCAAACAGATACACATGTAAATCTGTACCTATGTATGTATAAATGCATCAGTAAATTATAACATTTGCAATAAATTACACACTAGTATGACTAACACAAGCCACATTTTCTAATATAACTTTATACTATTAATTTTGTTGAGGTTAATGTGTTTAAATAGCTTTTTCATCTAACCAGTAGGGGGTGCAATTGTAAGTCCCGTAAAATCGCCTTTGTCCTAGAGTAGATATAGTTTGCGTTACGTACTCTTGTAAGGCCGATGAACTGTATTTAATATTAAATTTATAAAAGCAGATATCCCACCTTAGGTAAATTGGTTTCTGCGAGGTGGATGAGGGAGAACCGGGGGCCGGGGATTGCTGGCTGTGCAGTTTGTCGACCATGGGAAGGGGGATTGTGCGGCAGTAACATTTGTCTGTTCTTCAACTGAATAGCGGAATAACGCTATCGCCAGTTTAATTCACTGCGGACAAATTTCCCGACCATTGCATATAATTCGCGGGTGTCAGGAAGCTACTGCCCGTTTGCGGGAGACTCCCGGATTTTCACGAAGTGGTATGTCTGAAAAGTAGTGGTGGATCTACTGTATATTGTAAACTAAAGAAATAAATTGTGAATAAATCGGCATTTTTTATATCATAATATTACATCGATACAGACATTTTTATTTTTTTTACATATTACAACTTAGCTAATCAATAACTGCTTTTTTTACGCTGTAGTATTGCGTAGCTGGGGGTATAGCTCAGTGGTAGAGCATTTGACTGCAGATCAAGAGGTCCCCGGTTCAAATCCGGGTGCCCCCTCTTTTACAGAAAGTGTTGTAGACGTTTTTCATTACGAATATTATAACCGTGGAGTTAATTTTAGTTAATATTAATTTTGTAAAAATAGGTTCAGAAACTCAACTTGTGCTACAACTAACAGTACAGAAAGTGAATTTGGTCTGTATCACTTGGAGCAAACGTGCAACTAATACAGATCAGGGAGAAAGGGGATCATGGAATGAGGAAGTGAATCAAAACAAAAGTAAGACCTAGAAGTGAAAACTGAACGGATCACACAAGGGGAGGGGGCAAAGGGAGGGTGACCTTACTCATAATGAACAAGAAGTAGCCAAACTTTATTTTTATGCTTATGTTATAATAAATATACAAAATACAAAACTGGCAATTCTTCAGAATTATAAAAATACATTAAGATAAACAAGTTTTGTACCAAAGTTAAGCTCCAAGCATCCAGGACCGTAAACAATGACATTTATAAAGCAATGGAACTGTTCTGCAGAGTGCTGTATCAAGAATGGCAGCTGTAAACATGGACAATTAGCCTGGATGAGGGCTGGAGGCAGGTAATTCACCGATTGGTCCTCAGCGCGTCGGATTTATTCAAGGCTCACGGCAGAGCACAGCTACATCACGCGGCCAGAGGCCCAGCCTGCCGACGCACATGCCCAGATCGCCAATGCCTCGGATCAGAGCTCGTCCTTCTCTTGAGACGCCATCTCCTGCTGGCATTCGCAGTGGGCACTGTGATCTGAGTGCTGGGGTACCGGGTCCATGTCAGGGTGCACAGTGGGACGACCGTGCTGCCTTTGGGCGTACATCTACATGAGGAAGACATGGAGTACAGGCGACTTCACTAGTGTCACTAACCCCTGAGCAGCTGGCAGTAGTGCGGAGAGTGAAACTGGACTGGATTGGATTGGATTAGGATTAGGATTAGATCAGGTTACATTGGTTAGGTTAGGTTAGTTTTCTTGATCCCAGGTGGACGTTCTTGTACATACAGCAGCAAGGAAAGTACTGCACAGATGAGCAGACATCAGTCCAAAACAGAGAAAGTGTGACGACAGTATGCATGGGGTCAAGAAGTACATGCTGTAGCGGTACACAGAGAACAGTGAAATACACTGCACTCTACCCATAGTGCACTGGAGCACAAAATTAACAGTGGAGTGTCAGGAGCACACTGCAGTATTAGCAGCAGCAGTAGTGTACCTGTAACACGCTGTAGTAGTAACAGTACAGTCTGTTGGGTTGCAGCAGTTCTCTGGACAGTATCTGCCCATTCTTGGCTATGACCTGTGCTTCAAAATCATTCTCCTGTGCATAAAAGAGGGAACAAACAGAGTGTCCTGCTTTTAAACACTTTCTGTAAAACGCAACACTGCAGAAGCTGCAGTTACCACAGCGCTGCAATTACAAGTCAGCATTCAAACGCAAGACGGCCACAGCGGCCGGAGGCACAGAACATCAAAATGATCCCACTCTAGCAAGCAGTTGAAGGGAACGCTGTTTAACTGGATTATGTTACTTTGTATTGACTGGCAAATCGTCATCGTCATCATGGCACTTCCCTGGCCTCTCACCTTGGCCCAGCGTATCTTCTCTATGAGGTCAGAGAGGTTTCTCAGCACTGGCAGGTAGTGCGTCCCTGGCCTCAGGTGACTGTAGAAATGCTCATAGTACGGCGAGTCCTGCTTCAGCACAAGACTGTCCCCCAGCATAAGGTAGGGGAACCTGTACGCTGCCACGGTACCGTCCACGTTCACCTGGTACTTGAACTGGCGGAGGAAGGCAGTACAGCCAGAAAGGGGTAGAGAGACGTGATTCACACTAGCAGAGGGTCCCAAGGAGCTGGGCTGACGGGCTGATTTTACATACGCAAGCTTTCAAAGTGTCCAGTTTTCTTAACATTCCCAGAATATTATCCCATCACTACAAATACTACTACAACTAAGAACAATTATATAGTAACCAAGAGAGGCTTAATACAACAGTGCTGAGCACTTCTAAGGTCACGGGATCAAATCAGGATAGTGTGTTTGCAGTATGAACATGTTGCGCTGACTTTTATTATTTTATTATTATGTTTTTCAACATTATGTTACAAAATGTCCAAGTAATAATGCAACATGGACAGAACCTTTGTTAAAATGTAAAACATAAAAACAATGTTCCATTAATGCAGTAATTGTCAAATCGGGGGGGGGGGGGGGTGCAGCGGAACCGGAGCATGTGAGCAGAGCTCAACAATAAGAATGTCAGCTCATTTCTGCTCCCCACTCCCACCTCCAATTAAATCACTCGCCACTTGCCCCAAAAATGAAAACAATCTGCACTGTATTTTAATTTTTGCTGAAACTGTAGCCTGGCATCAAAATAGCTCAGCAGTGTCAAGCATTGTTAGCTAATGTTCAGAAACCTTTCCCTGGGGCAGCTTTAAAGCCAGTACAGCCACATCAAGAACGAGTGCAGGCAAAGGGGACTGCAGGGGGCGCTGTATGCCCTGCTGGCGGCATCCCAGCACTCTCAGAGCAGTCCACGGGCTGGGTGCGGCGCCGACGGACCCTGCCTACCTGGAAGAAGTGGAAGAAGCCCACCAGGGACGCCTTGCCCATGTCCTTCTCCCGCTCGCGGAAAAAGAAAAAGGCAGTGATGCCAGCGTCCAGCAGCTCCGGGTGCTTCCGGGACAGCGCCACCAGCTGGAGGCGCTCCTCACGACTGTCCCGCCCACGGAAAAAAGCCTTATCGGTCTTGTTGGCCCAGGATGGTCCTGGTAGACAAGGGGGAGCCTCAGGGGATCTGAAGTCCGCATATTCGAGCCCGACAGTATTGCCGTTTCCATGGCAACTGACCATCACACCGTCTCAAATCTCACCTGTGTTCCCCTGCACAGACAGAAGGTCGTTGGACACACCTCTCAGCGTCTCCAGCATGGAATGCGTGATGTCATAGGTGGGTAGGACGATGTCGCGGGTGTCCGTGGAGCCGCACCAGGAGAGGATGGGCACAGGGCCTGGGATTTCACCCGCCTTCCGAGTCTCCAGAGGCCAGTCCCCCACGTTGATGTAGAACTCAACGTCTGGGAGCTGGACCTGGTAATCGAGCACCAGGTGAAGAAGTCAGACACGTACTGGAATGTCTCCAGTCAGACTCCGCGACGCAGGCTTACCTTTCTGGCCAGCGAGAGCAATATCTCATCGGAGAACATCTTGAAGTCAGTGTACCTGCCCAAGGAACGGCGATACACCTGGTTGTTGAGCACAGTGTAGTGAATGAGCCCCCCTCGCTGGGCGAAGCGCCTAGGAACCTCCTCTAGGAGACGCTGTAGGTCGATGGAAGGGAAGGAGCTGAAGTCTTTGAGGATTTGGGGCTCGTGGGATGGGCAGGTCATGGCAGACTGCCAAGCCGTGCCGTTGGCTTTAGGACAGTCGCAGTACTCATGGAAGACTGGCCCTAAGACGTAGGGAAGTGCACTGATCCACACCGCAGACATTAAAATGGAGACTGACACTCGGGCTCTATAGCATGAAATAATTTTTAATTGTGTTTAAATTCAGGTAGCGCAAAGCCACATGCTACTGTTTTAGTAAATCATGGAAGCGGTAAGCACTGAAGCACAACATCTTTAAAAGAAGAGATACTGTGGATAAACAAGGTAAAGTGGTGTGGCAGTACTTTAGCAGTTTAAAGTCTAACACACTTATTAAATATAAAGATATGCTAAATTTATACAGATTACTAACTTTTTGGCATCACCATACACCTCTAATAAACATCAGTTTCTGAAAAATGTAGGGAGGCTGTGTAAAATGTATATGAAACCAGAATACAATGATTTGCAAATCATATAAACTCACATTTAATTCAAAATTGAACAAAAACAACATACCAAATGTTCAAGGTGAGAAATGCTATTGTTTTATGATGAATATATGATCAAATTGAATCTGATGCCAGCAATAAATAGCTGGAAAAGATGTGTAATGTTAAAAACTGCGGATTATTATATGGAATATGAAACTACATAACACTTACAAAATGTAATCTTTGGTACAATGCTAATATGATGCAACCCATAGTGTATGTAACCTTGGAAAATAACATTAAATCAATGTAGCCTTTTTTAGAGTTTCCAGGCCATCATACAAGCATGTTTTGGGGCTTTGTACTAGGCCACGCCATTGGCCCATGCCCTTGGCCCATGCTATTGGGCCACGCCATTGGCCCACACTACTAGCTCACGCCATTGGGCCACACTATTAGCTCACGCCATTGGCCCAACTTGGTGCTAACTTTGTATTATTAGTAAAAGCAAGGTACAATATAACACGCTGCCATGGGAGGAAGCTACTTAGGCTTGTGTTGGAAATCATGGGCGGACACCTTGGTCCGGAACAGTTATACTGTAATTATGAATCTTCAGGAGCCTAGTAACAAAATGATCGGTCAAGATAATGGTAGAGGCTCTGGGAAAATCTCACGGAGACGTGAAATACTAGGGCCAACCTGGGAAAGAAAATAGGGGGGGGGGGGCATGGGAAAGGAAGATATAGTGCTGTGAGGCTTCCCTATGACAAAGTATCTGATAAGAAGAGAATGTGTATAAAAGATGTATGTGACATGGCATTAGACAGACTTCTGCAGTGTCCAGCCTTGGTTGTGACTTCATTGTTGCAATAAAAACTGATAGGGAGAGGTTCACCACTGTGAAAGACTGTTTGGGCAAATAGTGCAACATTTTAAGAATAATGTTCCTCAATGTAATACTGCAAAGAATTAGCGAATTTCATCATTTACAGTACATAATATCATTCAGAGAATCCGGAGAAATCTCTGTACGCAAGGGACAAAGCTGAAAACCAATACTGGATAGCCGTGATCTTTGGCCACCTGCATTCAAACAGACACGATTCTGTAGTTGAAATCACTGCAGGGGCTCTGGAACACTTCCATAAACCACTGTCTGTGGACTCAGTTGCTGCATCCGCAAATGCAGGATGAACATCTACCCTGCAAAGAAGGAACCATATCCAAACATGGCCCAGAAGCACCACTGGCTTCTCTGCGCTCAAGCTCATTCAAGGCGCAAAATGAAAAACGGTCCTCTGGTCTGACAAATACAGATTTCAGATTCTTTTTGGAAATCATGGACGCCGTGTTCTCCAAGCTAAAGAGGAGAGGGACCATGCAGCTTGTTATCAGTGGACAGTTCAAAGCCCAGCATCCGTGATAGTTTGGGGGTGCATTAGTGCCCATGGCTGGGGTAGCTTGCACATCTGGGGAGGCACCATTAATGCTGAATGATATATACCGGTTTTGGAGCAACATATGCTGCCATCCAGAAAACATCTCTTTCAGAGAAGGCCTTGTGTATTTCAGCAAGACGGTGCCAAACTGCAATCTGTGCATAGTACAGCAGCATGGCTCCGCAGCTGAAGAGTCCAGGGGCTCGACCCTGTCGGCCAGTGAAAACATCACGAGATGACATATACAACAAAGGAGACCCACAACTGCTGAGCAGCTGAAATCCTATATCAGGCAATAATGGGACAACATTTCACTTACAAAACTCCAGCCAATGGCCTCCCATTTACAGAGCGTTTTTAAAAGAAGAGGGGATGCAGCATGGGGATAAACGTGCCCCCTCCACAACTTTTTTGCAACGTGTTGCTGGCATCAAATTCTTACTGAGCATATATTTGTCATAAAACAATAACATTTGATATGTTGTCTTTGTTCTATTTTCAATTAAATATGGGTTTATATGGTTTGTAAATGCTTTCTGTTTTTATTTACGTTTCACACAACGTCCCAACTTTTTAAAAAACCAGACTGTATTAGAGGCGCACTACTAATCTGCTTATCAAATTGTAGGCATAAGCCAAGACCCATATAAGTACTGAAAGGCCGGTGTCCGGACACATTTTTACACCCGTTATCTATACCCCTGATCATCTCCAGCGCTCTGTGGGAGTGCTCTGCCAGAGGAATGTCCCCCCCCCAGGGCTGATGAGGACTACATGTTACCTGGAAGGATGTAAGGGGACCTGCCCACCGGCTGATCCCTGTGCAGCACCTCCACCTTCAGACCAGTGGTGGCGCTCTCATACAGCCGGTACAACATGAGGAAGGAGCCGTCCCCACGGTCCAGGGGCCGAGGGACGTGGATGCGGATGTGCTTCCCTGGGGTCAGCGCGGTGATGCGTACCTGGAAGGAGTCTTTCCCTGGATCGTAATGTTAATATGTATATACTGTGTGACTTTGTATGGAAAATACACAGATAACCTGTGTGCAGTCTGAGTTTTCTTGAAACAAGGTTAGGAGTACTGTTACTCTGTTTGTGGGAAATTCATGCAAAAAAAAAACTTCAGCTAAGTAGTACTGAGAAATCAGAAGCTGTTTTGCTGTTCAACTATTTCCTGAAAGATCCAAACTGAACTGTCTCTAATTTAGAGGGTTGGGTGAAGGTATATTCATACAGTTCTTCACCTAAACAGATCATTTAACCTCCCGCTTAGGAAGTTTGTTGTTTTCGGTTCCAATGCAGTTAAGGAACACACTCCTTCAAAACAGCAGCATCACCCATTATGTTACAGAAATTTCCTTCGAACCTAGATAAGTATATGTATTCGGAACATGGCAAAAGTAAAATGTCATGGTTTTTCTTCATTCTATCAATTTGCTTGACTTTGAAACACTTATCTCGGTACTTATTTTACATTGTTGGAAATTGGCTTTTTGCCAACAGTTCTACAGCGCTCACCTGGAGAATAGGTCAGATTTTGGCCAGCCTCGTCGGCGGCTTGAATGTAGAAGTACCGGACGGGAAGCACAACGTTTGGGTCCAGCCCGGAGCCCCACACGGTGCATCGATCGGGACTGAGCTCTACAGCCTTGCAGGAAGAGCAGAAGAGGCTCAGGAGGTAGAGAAACGCCTTCAAGCGCAGCCTGTCGGCATGCTGGTCCATGCTAACTCGCAAAAGGACCAGGCACTTTTAAAAGTAGATGTCACGGTTATTTTGTTTATATTTATTGACAGCCTTGATGTGTGGTAACTTTTCTGAAATTTGGACCGCTATTTAGTCCGGAATGCAGATTGATGTGAGTACCATGAGAAAGGGCCCGGCTGCAACCGGAACCGAGTGTTTAGGTTCCGCATGCAAACAGACGGCAGGCACACCGGAGTGGAAGAAGATGCGCAAGAGACGCACAGACAGTCAATACAGGAGCGCAGAGACGTGCAAACAGTTTGCGTTTATAAATAATCATAATAATTAGATTTTAAGTTTTTCGATGCAATTGTAATGGAATATATCATATTGCGTGAAATATACTCACTGGAGTGAAGATTAAAGGCAATTTTACTTATATGGCTAATTTTTAAATGTTTACATCAAAATAAGCAACAGTACATGTAGTAAATTCATAAATAGGGAAATACTAAATTTCTGCAGACAGAAAAGGGCAGAAAGGCGGTGGTGAAAGACCAGCTTCTGCTTAACCAACCAGGTCTTCAGAGATCTGTCTCCTTCTACCCCAGTGGGACTGAAATACTCACCCATGCCTTGTGTTCACAACCCGCACCTTTCTGTGCATAACATACTGTTAAAGAACTTTTCTCTGCATTTGTCCTCCTAATATATCCAGAGATAAATGGCTGTAGGTATGTCATGTCCATCACATTTTATGCAGAGATGTATAAAATGTCCTCAGTGTAATTAAAATCACCATTTAATGAAATATACATATTGGATATTTTCCTCAGTTTATCTGTGACCCAGTGTTAGAATAGTAAAAGTCAGATTTCAGTGTATTTTCAGTTTATTTTTATAGAGCACCTTTCACAACACAGTTGCCCCAAGGCGTTTTACACGAGTGTGTGGCGATCCAGTACTACATCATTTATACAAAATGGTGCACAAAGCAGGAACAGGGGAGAAAAGATCAGGTTCAGATCATTAATATTCATAAAATATTATTGATTCTAGGGGGAAATTCATGTTAGGGACAGCTTACAGTTATGGGAGCAACAGACTTAGGTTATATTACAGAAATGTATTTTCTTTCATCCCAGATCGCCGGGTCTCTGCCACCCAGTCAGCAAATGATGAGACTAGGGTATACACACCGGGCCTCTCAGACTGTCCACAGCCTATGCCAAACGAGGTCACCCCTGCCAGGATCCAGCTGTGTCCACTGTGACACATGAGGGGGCCCCCGGAGTCACCCTGAAGCACAGTGGGACAGCAGTCACCAAACAGATGGCCTGCTTTCACATAGCCTCAGTCTGCCATTGCACTGCGTAGACGTTTTTTCATTCAGGAAGACCTTTAATCTGGAATCCCTATATAATGTCCAGCTGTGTGACCCATATGGATTTTTACTCCAATAATAATGTGGGGGCACGGCACTCACCTGACATGAGTCAGTGCCCCCCTGTGGAAACCCCGCACACACCATCCTGGCCGTGATGTTGTATTCAGGTAATAATAACTGGCACTCAGTCTGCCCCACCAGAGGCACGCTAGCCTGCTGTAGTGCATCAGCCACAGGGCCTGGACATGGAGACAATCCCGTTTGAATAATCTAACCCCTACAGAGATCAGCGATTTGAGCTACATTACTGCAATACATGTCTTTGGGTGATTAGCTGAGTAATTCTCACAAACTGTTTGGGAAGAAATACAATGAATTTCAGTGATTGTTTGTTTGTATAGAGCAATTCACATCACTTTGTATTTTTAGATGTATTAAAATTATGTCATATAGTGCTCTGATTGAATTATTTTTAGCCATTTTCCCCAAATAGGTAGCAAAACATCTTATTATTGTAATAGTTTTAAGATTAAATAACACAGAACTAGATTAAATGTTTTTAAATCTTTCTATTTCATTGCATGTAACACACAATACACAATCAATTTGTGTGATGGATGTATATTTTTTGTTAAATTTTGTGTTAGTTTTGTCATTTTTTTTCTTGATCTTTTTCTCAGCTCTTGCCCTGGCTTTGATGAAACGTGTTTGTTTATTACAGAAAATATGGTAACATAATACAACTGATTAAGTGCAATGTTATTGACTATACTGTACATACTTTCTTGATTGGTCAGTGCTTTGGTACTGGCTGTTTCCTGTTATTTGATAGGTCTAATTACAGTAGCTGCTCTGTGATCATGTTCTTAAAGGAGACTTGCCTTGCTCACTCTCCCTTCCCCAGCCAGCGATGATGCACTTCCTCCCTTCCTCAAACTGCTGTTCCCGATCTGGCAGGCAAATGGGCTGGATGAAGTCTGCGAAGGACACATAGTGTGAAGCTTCAAAATAGAGCACACGTTGCATTAGCAAGTTATTTGTGAAGTCAGAGTTAAGTACAGTCCAGGTTTGTCAGCAGGCAAAGGTCATTATGGGGTATAACCCCCCTTCCCTACCGAAGCCTCCCTTCAAAGCTCAAGGTTTAATCATAGTCCTGCCCAGGATGAATTTAGGTATAACTTCAGGAAGTATAAATCTAAAGCGAGATGAGCATCAAGAATCACAGTCACAGAGTGCTCAACTGGTTGGTCAAAACAAAGCCTTTATCTGAATTTTTACTTTCTGGACCTGAACTATCTACCTCTGGTTTTGATGCACATAGCAGTACATTGTGCAAGGTAGGTGGAACTGCCTGTAAATAATCCACACAGAATGGTCTGCATACCTGTGAAGTTCACCTGCGTGTCCAGATGTATCATGGCTATGTCGCTGTCCTTGGTGCGCTTGTTGTAATGCTTGTTGAAAACAATGCGGTCTATCTGACGTTCTTGCACGGTCGGGGAGCTAATATCGGACTGTGAGTGAACACCCAGGTAGACTGTCCAGCTGGAGAGATGGAGGTGCTTCCTACAGGGTTACAGCCAGGGTACAGGGGGTTAGATGCTGAAGCACACAGGAAGCACAAGAGTAAGACACAGGAACAGGAGCCAGGAACAGGAGCCAGGAACAGGAGCCGGGAACAGGAGCCAGGAACAGGAGCCAGGATCAGGAACATGAGCCAGGAACAGGAGCAGGAGCCAGGCTCACCCATAGACACAGTGGGCAGCAGTAAGTAGCCACTCCCCTCCAATCAAAGATGCCCCACATGCATGTCGCCCTCTCCAGTGCAGTGACCCTGCCCACGGCCACGCCCCCACGAGGGCATCTGTGCCGCCCACTATTCTGACGGTCTTCTCTTCCCATCTCTCTGACGTCGCTCTGCCTCCCGCCTTTAAGGAGACCATCTGTGTGCCACAAGCTATAACACAAGAGAACAACTGGAGAGGATGTAGTTAATGGTGCCTTTGCTATGAGTTTCTATTTGTTTCTGTGTTCGAATGTTTTCAGATGGTCAGGATTTGTATTTTATACTCACGGCTGTTGTCACACTCCAAAGATATGACCTTCTGCTCAGTACAAGAATCACTGAAAACATAATGAAAAAAAGCAAGATGTTTCAGCTGCTACTGATACGTGGAGTGGTGATGTTGTATAGTAATGATGCAGGTCTGTGATTAGTTGATTTTTGGTTACTTGTGTGAAAATGTTGTTCCATGAGTGGTTGCCGTTTTGGGGTGCTGTGCTGTGATTGGACTTCACGCTTACCTGGGGATAAGGTCCAGAGTTCCATTCTGCGTCTCATATAGCGTGATGAATGAGGTGGAGTTTCCCTCGGGTACAAGCAACATCGAGGCATTTCCATTTCTGCGGCACCAGCATACCCACAGAAATACAGAAGAACACAGATATACATGCACTGTCTGGAAGGAGCCCTGGACGTCAGCAAAGAATGGCAACAGAATGAGCAGAGAGGAGAGGTGAAAAGAGCATCAAGAAGTTACAGTGTCCCCAGCAGTGTCAGCACTGCAATGTCTCAGCATGCAAACCCCAAGCCTAACATTACTAAGAGCAGAGATGCAGAACTAACAAAAATCCAGACTTCAAACACAAAAACACACACAGACAGACAGACGCGCATCCTGGCGCGATGAGTTACTTACCGGGAGCCCAGATAGCTACAGATAAAGCTGGAAAGTTTGGGGTTCCAGTATCTACTGCATACCATGTACCAGGAACCCTGGACTTGAAGCTGCAGCAGTCCACTGCTGTTTCCATTCACCCGAAGGAGGTGCACTGTGGGACAGTCACTGATTCAGTTTGGGTAAAGAGGTGCACTGTGGGACAGTCACTGATTCAGTTTGGGTAAAGTGGTGCACTGTGGGACAGTCACTGATTCAGTTTGGGTAAAGTGGTGCACTGTGGGACAGTCACTGATTCAGTTTGGGTAAAGTGGTGCACTGTGGGACAGTCACTGATTCAGTTTGGGT
>JABFEB020000047.1:6728266-6745052 GCA_019775895.2 Stomatorhinus ivindoensis
ACATCAAAGGCCTTCTGGAAATCTAAGTAGATCACATCGTAGGCCTTTTTGTGATCAATTTCTCTTGTAGCTTCCTCGAAGAACTCACAGCTCAAAGCCACACCCCACTCCCCGTTAGCCTTTATCATCACAAACTAGGTATGTCTGGTAATATGGTCACTACCTACACGGCAGAGAGGGTGGGGTTGTTGGGATAGGAACACGGGTGGGCTCTGGATAGATCCCGTCCACACAGGGTCCCCTGCTCAAGGTGATGTCATCAAGGGCAATATCATTTGTCAACCCACCCCTCTTTTGGGCTTCGAACACCACCTTGGGGACAAAATGAGCTGAACATCTCATACAGGTATGACAGCACAAGCTACAGGTCACACTAATCTATGATGTCAGGGGCTACAGGTCACACTACTCTATGATGGCACTGGCTACAGGTCACACTAATGCATGAGTTGAGCATACAGGTCATGCTAAGGTATGACAGCAGGGGCTAGGGGTCAAACTCCAGTCCTGGGGGGGCAGAGCCCAGTGTAGCTTAGATCTTTCCCTCTTCCACCACAAATGATTCAGCTCAAGAGCTGTGTGGTAATTAGCGCAAGGAGGTGCAAGGAGTTAAATCAGGTGTGTTACATGAGGGGAAACACAAAAATGCATAGGGCTCCAGCCCCCCAAGACTGGAGTTTGACACCCCTGCATTTGAAGAACAAGCCAGAATCATGCCGAACTCACCCCTGTCGATCATATCTATTGGATTTTTACTAGAGAATGGCACTCTCAACTTCACTGCAAATACTGCCCCTGAAGCAATAAGACACTTATACTTGAGTCATAACACTGATGTGGTGCTATAGCTACAGTACTTTGACCTGAAGGACTGAAGAATGGTATCATAAAAATGCAATATGTGAAACATATAACCATAACCCTAACCTTTGGAGCCATTAATCAGACAATCTTGGTCACAGGGTTTTTTTAGTCTTATGCTCAGGACACAGCATTTCCCAGCATCCTCAGAGGCTCTTATTGTCTTTCCCAGTTGACCCCTAACCCCAAGCTACTAAGAATTCTGGGAGCTCTGACCATTAGCTCAGCTGTGTCATACAGCGTGGCCTGCCCATAGTGCCATGCGTCTCCATAGTTTCCCTCCCTTTCAAAGGTCATGGTGGTGCCATTTGGCCAATACAGCAGAACGCTGAGCCGCTGCACGTCCTCTCCAAACATATGGTACCTGCACATGAGGGGACGCATTCATATAGACATCATATGCATAGAGCATGAAGCATCCACCACACATGTTCCATTACATCAATAAACACAGACACGTGCCATCCAAATACACTAACCAGAAGCTTAGACATGCTGGCTCACTGTCAGGATCCAGTGGAAGGCTGTGCATTCTGAAGTTCTTCTCCCATGGGACAGGACTCCTTGGAGTGACAATGTAGTACCCTGGTATCAGTAACACACAGCAAAGGACCATTGAGAAAAGGTATCGTAAGACCTTGTGTGCATCAGGACCTAGGCTGTCACCTGATTGATTCCTGTGGTTGTTACCTGATTCCCCAGGCTGTTACCTGATTGATTCCTGTGGTTGTTACCTGATTCCCCAGGCTGTTACTGGATTGATTCCTATCGTTGTTACCTGATTCCCCAGGCTGTTACTGGATTGATTCCTGTGGTTGTTACCTGATTCCCCAGGTTGTTACCTGATTGATTCCTGTGGTTGTTACCTGATTCCCCTGGCTGTTACCTGATTGATTCTTTGTGGTTGTTACCTGATTCCCCAGGCTGTTACCGGATTGATTCCTATCATTGTTACCTGATTCCCCAGGCTGTTACCTGATTGATTCCTGTGGCTGTTACCTGATTCCCCTGGCTGTTACCTGATTGATTCTTTGTGGTTGTTACCTGATTCTCCAGGCTGTTACCTGATTGACTCCCTAGGCTGTTACCTGACTGATTCCCCATGGTGTGATCAAAGCTGGGTCCGGTTAGTGGAGGGAAAGTAGGGCCATTGGCCCTCAGCCAGCCCCCCTCCTCATCAGTGTCCTGCCTCCAGAAACACAGGCCTGCCTCAAAGGAGCAGCTGGCAATGTCCTCGTCTGCTAGAGGACATGAAGACGCTGTAACTGATGCATAAACTGAAATCCTCTCCAGTTCTTGAGCAGCCTATTCACATGGTAGCCCCCCCCCCCCCCCATTGGACATTACAGTAACTCACTAGAAAGGGCTGTGATGTTAGCTGCCCTGTAGACAGCCTTGAATCCACCAAGATTGTTAATAAAATCGGAAGAGAACTCGGCAGTGACCTCATGGGAAAGGAGCCACACCTCCCCAGGCGAGTGTCCCGACAGCGTGTCTGAAACACACCATAAATAAACCACTGCGTCTGTCCATTTTTAATCAATCACTCATTCAGTACTTCACCAATCAAAAACCTAAAATGATATATTTTAGGTGTCATCATAAACAATAGAAAATCACTTGAAAGACACAGCAGGGTCTTCAACCATAAAGATTCAAGAACCAGATTGAATTCGGTAATTTTATACTTACATGTCAATTTCTTGGTTTCGCCTGTTCCCTCATAAAGTCTCAGAACATCTATATCTTCCTCGGTTTCAAATGATGGGAAGTTTATTGCTATGACAAGTCCTTCCAGAACTCTAAAAAATAAGTATAGAATCTTTAAAAACCGTTTGAGTGACGTCAATGAGTCCTCATGCAAGCGTGTTCTATGAGCAGCAGAATGTGATGGGCATGAAGAGATGTGGCTGAGGAGGTGCCGTTAGCTGGGCGTGAGAAGCAGCCCGTACCTTATGATCCAGCGACACGTTATGCTGTTGTCATATGGGAGCGGGAAGTTCTGAGACTGGAAGCTTCCAGCCTGGCCAAGCAGCAAGAACTGCTCATCACACACCGTTGCTGTTGAAATAAGATCTTTACAAACCAGAGCTAATCATACCAAACCTGACTCTACTAGGCAGCACATCAATCTAACTCACCACAGAGGTTTGCTTTTTCATCCGAGCCGTCAGCACAGTCGTCTGCACCATCGCAGAACCGCAGCCTTGGCACACAATGACTGCCGTCACTGCAGGTCATATGATCAGCTGGGCATGGCACTGAAACCACATTGACACTCAGATCTGCAGGCATCATGTCAATGCACATCACTGCTGCAGCACACACCAATATGACAGAATGCTCTACATATAAGTTTATAGTTTATTTCCCCACAAACACATGTGGGTCAAACTAGACTTAAACCAACAGGCTTATAGCGATTGCAAAACTACCAAAAAGTCACAGAGTGGCTGAGTAGGAGAATTTCACACTGCACAACATGCACCAAAATCTACTAAGAGCAAAAATAGTTCATTAATTTGATGATGCTAATACTGGTATCATCATTCCTTCATGTGCTTCACTGATGATTATATACCGAATAATAACATTGGTCACATGACATAACTACCGTAAAGCAAGAAGTAACTGAGCATATCAATTACTAAAAAGCAGTTAAACCAATACGGCTTTACAACGCATTAAAAATGCAGCTTACGTGTTACTGCATCAAGCTTTCCTGTGGTGGTAGGCAGGTGAGCTGTAGGGGGGGCTTGAGCTGTACTGGGCAGGCGGGCTGTTGTAGTCAGTGGGTGTCCTGTAGGGGGCCATTTCTCACCTTTGCAGAAATAAATACGTCACACAGGCACCTAAAGCATGCACACTCAAGCATACATACTTTACTCCAACACATTTCATTTCTTTAAAATGACCCACATTAAAAAACCCACACTAAAATCTAAAATACTAGGTATGACAAACACATCTTATCCTTGACCTTCAAGATGGCACCAACCGTGGCAGTCGTCACATAGCCATTGTTATTTTATTTATTGCGATACTGTATGCTCTTAATTTGTACGCTCTGTTTTGTGTTTTATTTGTGCGCAGCGGGAGTACACACAGAGCCACATTTTCATTGCATAGTGGAACTGGCTATTCACTGTGCACATGACAAATATCCTCTTGAATCTTGAATCTAATGGCAGTGATCAGCTGAGACACGCTGGGATTTCCCTACCAGTACCTGTCACGCGGATGCTGCCCCCATCAATGCGCAGCCCCCCCGGGCCGCCACCCTCTGTAGCCTGGACCCTGCGCACTAGCTGCTCCTGTGCATCCTCTGAACCCACAAGCCCGTAGAAAAGCAGGTCAAAGGTCACCACCACGCTCCTTCGGCTGTAAGTCCGTATCCTGTTTTCACTTCTACTCACAAAGAGGAAAAATGGTAACACTTTACTTAAAGCTGTCATCTATAATGCACTATAAATACCCTGATAATGCACTATAAATACCCTGATAATGCACTATAATGGTCAGTATAAGAAATAATGAAGCCTCACAGCATCTTCTATTGACAGTTGTTATAGTGACAGGCAATATAGTGTTGATTACAATACAATACATGAAGATCTAATCCATAATGTTTTATAGATGCCTTCATTTTGCATTATAATGGTTGGTATAAGAATTAATAAAGCATTACAGCATCTTCTATTGACAGTCATAAGGTATTATAGTGATAATTGTAATGTTTCATAAGCTCATTTATAATACACTGTAGATACTTTAATAATGCGTGGTCCGTATAATCAATTGTATAATCAATTGTTTGTTTATTTACAGACATGGCATTCATAGAAAGTGTTACCGAAACAATGATATTTGAGTCAGTAATTTTCACATCGCATGCATCCATTTGACTAGGCCGATATTTTCAGAAAATGTCTCAGTGTGACAGAAGTGCGGGGCTGTCGTGTGACATGTAGTCCCAGTGTGACAGAAGTGCGGAGCTGTCGTGTGACCTGTAGCTGCAGTGTAACAGAAGTGCGGAGCTGTCGTGTGACCTGTAGCTCCAATGTGACAGAAGTGCAGAGCTGTCGTGTGACCTGTAGCTCCAGTGTGACAGAAGTGTGGAGATGTCATGTGACCTGTAGCACGCAGCATAAGCACGCAGATGTTAGGTTTCACCTGAAGTGCTGGACAACACAGGCTCTGAACTGCTCCGCCAGCAAGCTCCCTGCATAAAGTGCTGTTACCTGCAGATGAAACAAAACTGAAGCTTGAGGGAGGGAGATGAGGAAGATGAAGACGAGGAAGAGGCAGAGGCTTCATTTCTCACCAGATGCTCTACATCAAAAGCTAGGGCTTTAAACGGCACTGAGGAGGCGTTACGCAGCTCCTCGGTGACGCCGGTGCTGTTAACAATGGTGAACTCCCCTCTCAGTACTGTTGAGCTTCGGTCCAAATGGCTCTGGGTTTCTAATTTGGGGTGGGGTAGGGTTCAAAATGATGACCACTTTGAGTAACTCCAACGAAAACATTTACATGATACAGCTGAACACATATAGAGGTGCAGAAATAGAGGTAAACCAGACGATGAGGGAGGAGTAGCCGGTCACAAGTCGCAGGACGGAGGCTTACCGTCAGGGTGCAGAGCCAGCCAGCCGACCATCACGAGGCCCACACAGACGAGCAGCTCAGCCAGGAAGAGCAAGGAGAGCGAGGCCTCGGTGAAGGACAGAGCACACCTTCCTCTGGCCATCCTCCTGCACCGATGCCGTTCCACAGGACTGCTTTCACACTCCGGTTAAGGTTGCCGTTTCTATCAAGCTCATTCGTTCGGTCCAGAACTTCGTACTCTCTGCCATTCTGTCCAATGAGAACCAACAATAGCCTTAAGTGATTATCAATGTCAATAACAGATACACCCGTGTCCGCAGATAGACTTTGAACAGATCTGCCACTCCTGATCATTGTACAATAACAGCTGGCGGAGTGATTGATCCCTGCACCTTTCCACATCGGGCATCTCATTCAGAGATTTACCATATTTAAAATGAGCAGTGTTTATTCATATTTTATCAAAAACATATAGCCCTATAGAATTGCTGAAGTTCATTAGGACTAGATAAATTAAGGTACTAATACATATTGAATGTCAGTTGTAAAGTGGTGCATTATTGTTGATTGCCTTGTTTATAAATTTCATATTATTGTGCATTTAATACATATGTATATTTAATGAACGATATATGAAATTATTAAGTTATGCTCGCTTCACCTTAACAGTGACTAAAAGCTGTAATTGTCACCAAGCCTGTCAAGCTCTATCTGCTGTGCTCTGTATGTCATTAATCTATGAACTGTGTTTACACGGAGTGCTTCCTGGACCAGGCCAAGCGGACACCCACGTAACACCTGGCTACGCCAGATAGATATTCACATCAGGATAGTGGGACTATATTGCGTGTCAGCCTAAGGGGGGGGTTCGCCAACTAGGATCTTGAGGTGTTTCGTCCTGTGGTGCGCAGGCTGATGTGCTGCACCAGTGCATGATACCAAAACTGACCTGGCCTGACTCCTGTAAAACTGAAAACTGCTTTCTGTCTCAAGACTTTCTTCTGTAAATCAGAAAACAGGCCAGAAGACAAATATTAAGCCACAGAAAGAGAAGACAGATATTCAGGTCAACTCAGATTTATTCCAGATGTTCACATGAAATGCTCCATCCCGTCTCTGGTTCTGTGACATCTATGGCGGAAGGTTCTGCGGTATCCCAGAGCTCAGAGTCTGCGTGTCCTCTTCTTCCTGCCCTCGTGGAGCCTCCGGCGCCTGTGCTTGCTGCCTTTCTCGGAGCTGCCCCTCAGGCCTGGCTGCCCCCCGGCCTCCAGGCCGATGTCGGCTAGCAGAGAGGGCAGGGCCTGGCCAGAGGGGCCGAGCGGGGGGGCCCACGGGGGTAACTCCAGGGCCGAGCAGGGGAGAGCTGGGAGGAAGCTGCACAGCAGGGAAGGCAGGGCGCGGTGCTGGGGAGGAGGCGTGGCCAGTGAGTAATGAGAGGCCTGCCCACACACCTGCAGCACAGGTGACATTCAGCATCAGTATTACTGTGGCCTAACAACCTGAAGTGTGTTTAAGCTGCTTGGCCCTGCTGCTGTGTGAGCATCACAGGCGATGCTGCTTCCTCACCATGTTCCAGAGCAGCTGCTCCTGGGAAGGGCTCTGGCTGGGGGGGGCACTGCCCTGCAGCACAGAGGATTCTGGGTAGGGAGTCATCGCTCTGCTCAAAGAACAGGGAGAAGGCTATGTTCAGATGCTGGGGGATGAACGACAACAAGCTACTGGGTTGAACGAACATGACTCGCATCCATCAGCCTAGTCCCACACGTGACCCGCATCCCTCAGTCCGATCCCACGTTTCCCATCTCTTTACAGTGCCTTTCTTAGCCTGTCACTGGTCACCTGTGCACTGGGTGTGTGGAGCTGCAACTACCACCATCTGCTGTAGGAGGTGTTGCTCCACCATTGCCATAGAGACTCCCTGGAACACAAGAAGGGTAAGAAAGATGCTGGGAGTGAAACCTCACGACAACCCCCAATACAGAACTGGAATTCTTAGCCATGATACTACAGTATAATGTATTTCTGTACTCTATTATTATAATAAGCTGCGCACTCCTGCTATCAAAAACCACAGGCACTTAAAAGGAGCAGACCGTGTGCATTATTCGTACACACGTCCATTAGGTATAGGCACAGTCAATCTCTTCTTTAAGCAGTCGTGCATGTGTGTGTAGCGCACCGTATCTGTACTGCAGCTTGATCGGCCGTCCGTACAGCCAGGTCCCGTTGAGCAGGGCGATGGCATACGGGACGGCCTCCTTGTGCTTATAGCACACAAACCCGTATGATTTCTGGCGCCCCTCCTTGTCCCGGGCGATGGTGACCCTCTCCAGCGGACCGGCCTGGGTGAAAACTACCCTGAGAAGCACGACAGAGACATGCGCGAAGCACACAGCAAGACCCGCTATTTATTCTCATTCCTCGTATTCAAAGACGAGATTAACAGTTCAAAATATGTATTTTATAGCTGTGACTATCCCGGCATTTCACTTTTAAGGAGAAGCAGAATGCTATGTGATATGGTGCCGGTAGATGTTACCGCCCGGAATAAATTTCTTCACAAAGTCTTGCCGGCAAACGGTGACATTTAATCCAAACAACGTCGTCTAAAACAGGTGCATAACTGAGATGCCACTAAGCCTTGAGGGTGTTGATACCTGCAGAAACAACTCGAACAAAATTTCCTCTTTTACCGAACTGCCTAAATTACCCACAAACACAGTCTTGTCGTCGTCACAGTGTTTATCTAACATAGCTGCATAGATCCACAATTTAGCCCCAGCTGCACCTTACAAACTGCGGTCTAGTTCTCCTGTGCTATTGCCACAGCGATTGCCGTAAATTCAGTTTATAAGCGTCGTTGCGACGCTGAAGGACACGATCGTGACGCCAGGGGGCGCAGCATGCGCGGGACCATTAACTAAGCAGTGAGATAACTACTTCATGGTTGCAAAGCAGAGATGGATTTACAGAGATGTACAACCAAAGAAGGATTTCTCTTTAGCTGAATGCACAGCAAGCAAGCTGGTGTTCTGCTATGGGCCGATCATATAGTTCAGTTTAAGACTTGGCTCACTGGAAGTGGATTAGGGACTTTATATTTTCACATAGTCTAATAGTCAGCTTTTGTTTTTCATTCTTGTTTTTAAATACATTCTTGTATTTATTTTTCTTTAGTTTTTTTTAGATATCCTGACTGGAAAGCCCCACAAAAAGTTCAGGCAGAATTTCCCCAGGGCGATTCATTTAAATAGGTTTTGAAAGTTGAACTTAACTTAATGGATTTGTGTTGACGTGGCACCTCTTTGACTTTAGCTCTTTGACTTTAGCTGAGCTGGTGCTTGTACAGTATATTGCAGTTTATTTGTGTATGTAAATAGTAAATGTAGTTCTTAGGCTTTCATCTAACCTGCTATAAATACGCATTCCTCTCTGCACCTATAAGCAAGACATGTCAATATATATATGTTAATTTGTATGCTGGTTTGTTTCGGTGCTGATGTTACATATATGATCAGGATAAATCTGGGATGCCTTCCTAAAAATGGAACAAACAAATAAGAGAATTGGTCCGTTCCCTACCCACAAAGTGAGCCCTTTAACTACTCTGCTACTTGTCGTATTAAATCCGGGGTTTCCAACTCCAGCCCTGCACAGTACAGTTCTCTCCCTGTTCCACGACACCTGATTCAACTTCTCTTGAATCAGGTGTGTTAAATGAGATTGAAGGAACCCAAAAATATGCCAGGCTGGTGCACTGCAGGACCGGAGTTGGAGATCCCAATCTTAAATGGTGCAAGTATTGGGGGGGGGGGGGGGTGTCATTAGGGGATGATGGAGGCACAGCACGTTATATTTTGCATAACGTACACAAGAGTCCATAAATCTTAAAAATATATATATCTTGAAATTGTGAGCTGCATGATTCTTTCATCATTAGAATTGTTTTTTTCATTTTCTTTGCACTGATCTTACTGACAGTCTGTTAGTGCAGGATAATCATCCAGCAAACTGCTCTCTGTGTCCCTAGCACTTACAATGAACACTGTATTAACTGTATTTGAGACATCGGCTGTAAGAGTTACTTTTTTGAAGTGCAACTTATTCTTTATTCTCTCAGAGCAGCAGGGAGGCAGTCAAAGAACCCCATGTGGCTCTAGAGTCGTGGGTTTCCAACCTCTGGTCCAGATCATGAGGCTCACAGGGCGGGAAAGAATTCTTTACTGAATCTGACACCAGTGGCCCTTGGGGAAGAGGCGTGGTCTGGCACAGGAGGCGTGGCCAGTGGCTGACAGCAACAACAGAGAGGGGCGGGCTCTCCAGCCACTCCCACTTCCAGCTATGGCTTGTAGACATAAGACGCAGAGGTGTGGATGTATGAGAGCCATCCTGAGAAGAGTCAGCACAGGAGCTGCTTACCTTTTTCTTACAGGTAAGACTCTGCCTTCCCCCTCCGCCTCCCACCAGAGCTGTTTGTGTGTTGTAAGCAACGGGGGCAGGATCACTTTGCTGCAGGAGTGAAACTCCGGCAGGACTTTGGATGTGGGTGAGAGTTGTGTGGAAAAAGGCTGGGTAGATCAGGTTTCCTGGGCCGGGCGGAATTTGAGTTGCAGGAAAAAACAACACTGATTTGATTATTTTCGCCACCACAAGGAAGATTAATGAAAGTTTGGATCAGGAAATGAGGATGACATGGAATACTGTTTGGTAAATGATATGTTTGCTATAGCACTGTTTTGCTGCGCGATATGTCCCAATTAACCTGTGGAACAGGTTTGGAAAGCAGATAGACATTCTGTGTGTAGGTGACTCAATGCTCATGCAGGCCTTGGAATCACTTGACTAAATAAATACGCCAGTGTTGCTGCAAACTTGTTGGACCACATTCTTCATTTTTCTTAAGTTAGATATTTGGGGGAGCCGTTGGTGCAGTTGGGTCTAGCAGTCACTCGGTGGGGTTTCCCATCTGACAAAAACCAGCACTACTGCCCCGAGGACAGTTTGTGGCTGTGAAGTGGACATACTTTGCCCCGGCGCTTTCCGGTAAACAGAGTGGGTGAAATGCAAGAGCTTATCCGAGCGTTTGTGGGGGAGGTGATGGTTTTGAAAGTTAAGCTTTCTCATGTTTTACTGGAATCTACTGCCCACAATCACGCACACACTGGGATTGTGGAGGAGTCGGCACTGACAGACAATCATTCAGCTCATTTCTGTCTAAGCAGTTAATTTGAGGGTTAGTGTTAAGGGACATTCCCGAATAACAGATTCAGTATAATAACAACAACATCTTTCATGTTCATCTCTGTCCAGTGATTCATTTTGTGTTTGTACCTCCATTCTTTTTAGTTTCTTTTTCATTTATTTGTTTTTTTTAGTGTGGGTGGGGTCAGTTATGTGTAACTTTCCACCTCTAGCTTCAGACGTTTGTTACAGCATAGATTCACAGTATAATCTCCTGTGTTACAGCATAGACTAAATGTATAACCCGTTACAGTATAGATTTACAGTATAACCTCCTATGTTACAGCATAGACTCACAGTTACCTTGTGTTATAGCATAGACTCACAATAGAGCCTGGTGTTACAGCACAGATGCAGTATAACCTGTTGTGTTGTAGTACACTCACAGTATAACCTCCTTTATTACAGTACAGACTCACTGCATACCTTCCCGTGTTACAGAAAAGGCTGAATGACCCATCATCATAATAATACTCATGCTGACGCGCCACCACACAGTGTCATATTGCTACAGCCACTTGCTTCTCTCTTTTTCCCAGGCTGTCATTCTTGATCATTCCAATGCTGCTCTGGATGCTGGTTCTGCTGGGTTCCTTTGCCCTCAGCAAAGGTAAGGCAGGGTGTTCTCGCTGTCATAGTCACGCGAGGGTTTGCGCCCAGATGTTAAAAGTCTGAAGTACCTGCTGTTCTTCCCATATGCAGGAAATGTATGTAGGCACATGTCCTGACTCGCTGGCCTTATTCTCCAGGGCAGGCCAGGGAGTGCGTGAACTTCACAGACCTCGGCATCGCAGACTCCATTTGGGGGACCAAGCTGGAAGTGAAGCTCATTCTACACACACGGCAGAACCTAAACTGTGGCTACCTTCTCCAACATGAAAATCTGACCTCCCAGCCACTGCTCAACATGAGCCGCCCCACCACCTTCATCATCCACGGCTACCGGCCCTCGGGCGAGCCCCCGGCCTGGCTTCTTGATGCCGCTCACCTACTGGCTGCCCAAATGGACCTTAACATCATCCTGGTGGATTGGAACCGCGGTGCCACGAACATCAACTATTTCACAGTGGTCAAAAACACAAAGAAAGTTGCACAGAACGTCACTGCGTTCATCCGGAACATGAAGGTTGTGGAGATGTGTTAGTGTCACTGTCTGTGTCACTGGTATCACCATCTGTGCTGCTGGTCTTCGTGTCTCTGTCTCTGGTTTCCATGCCTGTGCAGCTGGTCTCACTGCCAGTGTTGCTACCCTCCTTGTTTGTGCTGATGGTCTCATTGCCTGTGCTGCTGGTCTCCATGTCTGTGCTGCTGGTCTCACTCTCTGTCTACTGCTTCAGGACCACGGTGCTTCTCTCAGCTCCATTCACATGATTGGAGTCAGCCTGGGGGCCCATATCTCTGGCTTTGTGGGAGCCGATTTCACAGGGCAGATCGGCCGGATTACTGGTAAGTGGTTTGAGCGGAGGCATCTCTCCTTACATCACATAGCTGGTCTTCAGACTGCATGAATGTCAACTTCCTCCTATAGCCCTGGACCCGGCTGGACCGCAGTTCAATGGGCTGCCACCAGAGGAACGTCTTGACCCAAACGATGCCCAGTTTGTAGATGTGTTGCACACAGACATTGACGGTAGGGTCAGTTGAATGATTCGTGTGCAATGTAGTGGGTAGATGCTGGCTGTGAATGGGACCTCATGGTATATGTTCCTGTGTTCCCAGCCCTGGGTTACAGAAAGCCTTTGGGCCACATAGACTTTTACCCCAACGGAGGAACTGACCAACCTGGCTGCCCTAAAACCATCTTTGCAGGTGAGACATGTTTATGCTTGGCAGGACTGGAATGACACCATAACCAACTGTATTTATGCTGAGCAGGACTAGAATAACATGCAAACAATCATTTGCTCCAGAGTATATTAGCTGTTTGGTTTTCCAGCCATAAGACCCAGCTACAGTCATGTGAAAAGAGAGCACTCCCTCTTTCAACTCTAAGGCTTTATGTATCAGGACCTAAATTAAAAAATCATCTGGTCTGGTTTCCTGATAACGGTGACTCAGCGTCTCACGAAGACTCTAAAGCAGGGGTGGCCAATCTTATCCGCAAAGGGCCGGTGTATATGTAGGTCTTTGGGATAACCTGTAGGTCAGCTGTTCAAACCCAGGTGTGAGGACTCTTCAGCCAATCAGTCCTCTAATTAGTAATCTAATTAGGTAGCTGCAGCGAAAACCCGCATACACACCAGCCCTTTGCGAATAAGATTGGCCACCCCTTATCTAAAGATATGTCTTACAAAAGGTATTTGTTTTCTTATGTATGTTTCCTGAATCTCTTAAGAGATTGCTCAAGGGCGAGCTTCTTAAGTGTGAGCTTAATAGTTGCGGGAACATCTGACTGGTTAACATCGATAGCTAAAATTTGATGATTCCATCCATGCAGCGACTGCTTCTCTGCCGCATAAGAGAAAATGGTGTTCTTTATAAATATAATACCGCAGGAATCCTTCATAATAATGCATTAACCAAAACTGGGGAAAAGCTAAAAATAAAATACAAAACTGAACAACCAGAATCACCGAATTTTAAATATGATTTTCACTGATTGGGTGCAAGAACCTGCCTCCTCAGCTTGCAGTATCACCATTTTATTTTTATTTGTTCTAGAAAACACCTGCATGCATCAATATGTGTGCATGTCATTGATACTGGGATGAGCAATGGCACAATAGTCAAAAGATAAGTTGCATTACTGTCTATATAAACATAAGACAGTGTCCTTTGTGCTTCAGTATTAACTACTAAGGACTTTTCCAGAGTGATTTTTGGGGAAAATTTATTAGACTTACATGTAAATGAACCTGCAGTGTCGACTCTTATCAACCTCATGAATCAAACTTTTGATGTACGGTGACTTTGGCACATTAGAGAGGTGTGTGCATTCCAGGGGGGTTGGAAATTGGGGGAGCACGTCCACCCTAACATCTGCAGAACCTCCCCCCTTCCTTCCCAATTAATAAATAAAAACATAATCAGCACCATGTTCCTTATCTTTCATTATGAATCTGTGCATTACTGAGGTCAGTTCGCCACACAGAGCGCAAGGACGAAATGTTACAAAGATCGTGGTCATGTATCAGACATTAACAATGTTGCTCGTACTTTAAATGAGCAGTGTGAGCTGACAACAGCTTGCTCAGAGAGACTCAGACTAACCTTACGAAAGAATATCTTACAGAAGACATACTTAACTAGGAACACTTCAGGAAACGCGGAGCGTTAAGAGACAACTTCAGGATAAAAATTACAAACAATAGTATTAAGATGGTTTCAGGAAACCGGGCCCTGGTCTTTAGCAGATCATAGAATTATTTAAATTTAAATTCAACCTCAGGTGTAAATCATACAACAGACTCCACGGTGTCATTATTTATTCAATAAAATGGAGATGCCATGTATGGAGAAACTAAGTATTCAAGACAGGATTCAAGAGCTTGTACAATCACCTATAGCTGCAATTACTTTTCCGTATGACTTTCTGTATGATATTAGCCTCTCACATCGTTGTGGAGGAATTTTAGCCAACTCTTCTTTACAATGTCACCTCAGTTCATTGAGGTTTGTGGGCATTTGTTTATGCTCAGCTCTCTTAAGGTTCTGCTACAGCATTTCAATTAGGTTGAGGTCTGGACTTTGGGCTCATGGAACACCTTGATTCTTTTCTCTTTCAGCCATTCTGTTGTAGATTTTCTGGTGTGCTTGGGATCATTGTACTGTTGCATGACCCAATTTCAGCCAAGCTTTAGCTGTTGGACAGATGGCCTCACATTTGACTCTACAATAACTCGATATACAGAGGAGTTCAGGGTCAACTCAATGACTGCAAGGAGCCCAGGTCTTGTAGCTGCAAAACAAGCTCAAATCATCACCCCTCCACCACCGTGCTTGACAGTTGGTATGAGGTGTTTGTGCTGATATGCTTGTGCATAATGCATGTGGCAATGTGTATTATGGCCAAACATCTCCTCTTTGATCCTGTCTGTCCAAAGGACATTGTTCTAGAAGTCTTGTGGTACAATGGAATAAGACTTTGAAATTTCCTTCTGGATCAATAAACTATTACTAGTGGTTTGTTCAGGTGCAACTTAGCAAACCTAAGCCGGGCTACCATGTTCTTTTCAAAGAGAGCAGGCTTTCTCCTGGAAACCCTTCCAAACTTGCCATACTTGTTCAGCCTTTTTCTAATTGTACTGTCAAGAACTTTAACATTTAACATGTAACTGAGGCCTGTAGAGTCTGAGGTTTTGTGGAAATTATCTGAGCGCTGCTTGGTCTGACCTAGGACTGAATTTGCTGGGACATCCACTCCTGGGAAGTTTGGCAACTGTCTTGAATGTTTTCCACTTGTGAATCTTTCTCACTGTAGAATGATGGACTTCAAACTGTTTGGAAATGGCCTTATAACCCTTCCCAGATTGATGGGCAGCGATGATTGCTTCTCTAAGATAATTGCTGATGCTGTTTCTTCTTAGCATTGTGTAAACACACACTTGAATGCTGCAGACCAGCAAATTGCCAAAACTTCTGCTTTTACAGAGCTGGTCACACTTGCTAATAATCAATTAATCGTGCATTTGATTGCCCTATAGCACTCGATCGCTATTTACCCTCTTAATTCCTATGGAAGCAGTAAGGGTGCACTTAATTTTTCACACACTTCTTCTGCATTTTGACTTAGTTTTTATCTAATAAATAATGACATGGTGTAATATGTCATGTGTTGTTGTTCATCTGAGGTTGTATTAACATAATTTTAAGACCCGCTAAGGACCAGATGATGTTTGTTTTTCACCCGACACATAAAACCTTAACATTGAAAGAGGGTGCACTCTCTTTTTCACACGACTGTAGATGTTCATTTCAATTCCCTATATTTAGAAATATTTTTCGTGAAACCAACTTGATGTTGAAACCACTTCTTCTTTTGTGACAGAGCTGTTTAAAACACAGATAGAGACAAATGTGAGCTTAACCCCCACAGATTCAGCACCAAAGCAGGACCATAACTGTGCTCCTTCCCTGCGTCTCAGTAAGCTAACCGGTTCTGCTTTCCTTTGCGCAGGGAAATCCTACCTTCAGTGTGACCACCAGAGATCTGTCTACTTGTTCCTCAGCTCAATGACCAGAACGTCAGTGTGTAACATCACCACCTACCCCTGCGCTTCGTACAATGACTTTCTTGATGGAAAGTGCCTCGACTGCTCTAAATTCCTCTCCCAGGGATGTCCGGTCCTTGGTGAGTCCTGCTCTCTGCAGCTTTAGTGTGTCTCTCCATTAAGGCTTTCTTGGTTCTTATATTTGGTGCTTGTTCTGTCCAGGATATCACATCAGTGAGTGGAAGGACGTCCTGTTGCAACTAAATCAGACAACGACCTACTTCTCTACCACCAGCAAGCTGCCATTTTGCAGTAAGTGGACTTTGAACAGAACTCAGAAGCACAGATCCACTAGCTTTGTGTGGACTTCATATGAATTCCTATTGATTTTAAGTTTATTGCTGATTTCTTCCCAATCCAAATAAAAATTTTAAAAAGCAAAAGTGAAAACAAACAGCCAGCAGATGACGTTTTCTGATACTGCTGGGCTTGTAGAGATGTTTCTACAAAATTTTACCTCTCTATGATAAAGCAAGACAAAGAAATGGAAAAGGAGTAAAGATAACTGGAAAAAAAAAGATTAGAAAGAAAAATTTCCAGGTTGGTGTCCTGGCGGGTAAATGGAAATATGAATATCAAGGTGTCTCCCTTTGCAACAGAAACAAGCTATAAGTTGGAGATGGTAACATGGAACTCTCAGCCTCGCTGGGCGACCGTCACTGTGAAGCTGCACGGCAAGTGGGAGGAGGCCGAGGCCAAGATCAACCAGTGAGCTCACAGCACGCAACAAAGCAGCAGAATCAGTAGTAGGAGCATTAGCAGAAACAATATCTTTAGCATTAGCTGTGGCATTTGCAATCATAGCAGCCTTACCAATAGCGATAGCTTTAGCATTCGCTGTGGCGTTTGCAATCATAGCAGCCTTACCA
>JABFEB020000047.1:6746706-6772662 GCA_019775895.2 Stomatorhinus ivindoensis
CAGTAATTTGTCCGCCCCCCCCCCCCCCCCAATAGATCAGGCCAGGTTTGGGATTTTAAGCTTTATTGTCATTCTGCACAGCTCATGCCGAGGACCCATGTGAACAGACTCATCAGACCAGACAATAACTTGCCTTTTTAACACGTCACTCTTATCCTAGATATCAGGTGCCAGCAGTTACTGGCATCTACCCTAGCAGTGACTGTAAGGATAACCTGGCCAAACACAGCAGCCTTGTGGATTTCAGATGAGGCTGCCATTGAGAAGAAGCCAGAAAGGATCAGCCAGAAAGGATCAGCCAGAAAGTGCCATGAAGAGTAAAAGAACAACCTCGGACTCTAGCTTAAATTACTACAAATGAATGGGGAGCCTGACTTTTACATGGGATCCTGATGTGTAACTACAATATAACTCATTCGGTTTCGCCAATAGGGCTCTCAGGCCTGTAACTGCTGTCGGACACGTCATGTCAATACCACAGGCTTCATACTGCTGATAGGAACGACCTTTCCCACATAAGGAATAGGAAGGCATGGGATTGAGTATATACAGTACATGTGGTGTACATGCTGCACCAGAAGGGGGTGCTAGTAATATCAGCTACTGGAAGCACAGTTAGTGTAGCTGACCGTGGTAAGTTTATGAAGTTAATAGACCTGGTGATCAGGTACCTCTTGAATGGCACCTATGTCTGGTAGGTACTGATTCGGTAGAACATTTTTATGGGAAGCCGCAGACCTTACACTACAATACAGTCAATTACAGTCAAGCCAGTTAAAGTGCCAGCATCCTAAAGGGAATTTGGCAGAAGCAAACTTCTGATATGTTCTTCTCAATTCATTTTCTGTTAGGGCATTTTCTTCAGGAAAAGTTATATTTAAAGTTGCATGTTACTGACTGGGTGAACAGAAGCTAAGTGCACCTGACAGGGGGTGTCAGCGTGCTGCTGTTTGGCAAACACTCTCCAGCATGTGCCCAGGGCTGCGGCAATCGCACCCACCACAGGCGCCACCCACACGCAAAACAGCCGTTCAAACTGGAAAACAACCTTGCAAAAATGCCTGTTCTAGTATTTCACAGGAATGAGGGAGGAGGGGCAGGACCCAGGCTTGTATCTGCATGACCACTACATGAACAGCTTGCTGAGGGGGGAACCGGACCATCAGCGGCCTGGGAAGCATCCGTCTGTTTCTCCTTTCCGAGGCTTCACACGCAGCCTGGTGGCAGATCCAGGAACTGCAGCAGCGGGGAAGACAGGACCACTGCGAACGAAGAGGACAGGTGAGCGCACTGCTGCGCGGGTCTGACGAGCGCTCCGGTCGCATGCTTGTGGGGCTCTCACCGCCTGCTTACTGCGCATTGAGCTTATCAGCAGGCGAGCTCAGGCTCTGGATCAGCTGCTTGTCAGAGCAGGGACTGAAGCCTTCGATCAGGTTCTTGTTGCAGTCTCCCAGGCTGGTGCTGGGTGAATGCTTGGGGTAGGCCACCTGGCCCGTCAGGTCCAGCAGGTCCTCTAGAGCTCGGGTGCTGCTTATGCTGCTGTGATGAGCATCACTGACAGGTGAAAATCGTGGGATGGAGATCAGCTCCTCCTTGGAGACTGGGCTGTCAAAGGAAAAGGTTACAGTATAAACAGAGTAGAACAGCTTCTGCATAGTCTACTGGTGGTAGGGCTGCCATAACCAGAAGTGGATTCTCACCTGACCTCCATAGGCTGCACCTCATCTATGGACACTGGAGACCCATCCTTCATCCCCAGTGTATCCAGGTTGATGAGTGGCGTGTTGACGTGAGAGCATTTAGGTTTGATCTCCATACTGACCACTGTTCTGGGCTTCAGTGGGTCTTTTTTAACCTGCTCCTTCACCTCCACCTTCATCCATCCAGGTTCCTGTTCTTTCAACTTCTCCTTCACCTCCACCTTCATCTGTCCAGGTCCCTGCCCCTTCAGCTGCCCGTTCACCTCCACCTTCATCTGTCCAGGCCCTTGCTCCTTCACCTCCATCTTCATCTGTCCAGGTCCCTGCTCCTTCAACTTCTCCTTCACTTCCACCTTCATCTGTCCAGGTCCCTGCTCCTTCAGCTCCCCGTTTACCTCCATCTTCATCTGTCCAGACCCTTGCTTCTTCACCTCCACCTTCATCTGCCCAGGTCCCTGCTCCTTCAACTTCTCCTTCACCTCCACCTTCATCTGTCCAGGCCCCTGCCCCTTCAGCTGCCCGTTCACCTCCACCTTCATCTGTCCAGGCCCTTGCTCCTTCCCCTCCACCTTCATCTGTCCAGGTCCCTGCTCCTTCAACTTCTCCTTCACCTCCACCTTCATCTGTCCAGGTCCCTGCTCCTTCAACTTCTCCTTCACCTCCATCTTCATCTGTCCAGGCCCTTGCTCCTTCACCTCCACCTTCATCTGTCCAGGCCCTTGCTCCTTCACCTCCACCTTCATCTGTCTAGGTCCCTGGTCCTTCAACTTCTCCTTCACCTCCACCTTCATCTGTCCAGGTCCCTGCTCCTTCAACTTCTCCTTCATCTGTCTAGGCCCCTGCTCCTTCACCTCCACTTTAATCTGTCCAGGCCCCAGCTGCTTCAGCTGCCCGTTCACCTCCATCTTCTCCTGCCCAGGCCCCTCCTCCTTCAACTGCTGCTTCATCTCCACCTTCACTTGTCCAGGTGGCTGCCCCTTCTTCTGTCCATCTACTTTTCTGTTCTCCAGTGAATCCGCCGGCATAGTTGCAGGTCGTCCCTCTACAGAGCACAAACAGGTGCAGAAGTCAGAACCATGTTCTGCTGAGGAAGCGGTTCCTTAAAGGGCATGTTATAGGTCCAACATCACAGTAATAACCGAGCTGCTCAGGTCCATCTGTATTGGGTCACAATCACATCTAGGGTTCACTTTGTGGAATGCTTTTAAAAACAAGAAGAGGCGTGACATTTGCGACATATGAAAGTAACACCATAGTGAAACTGTGCTGCAGTAGTGTGACACGCGTCAGCTGAGGGTGACATGTGACCCTGCAGAGTGTCTGTTGTCATGACGACGTCTCGGCCGATCTCGCCGCTGTCTTCAGGGTGATGCCAAAGTTCCACAGCTGATCATGGTGCTGGTACCTGCAGGCCCTGGCAGTGCAGCTGAGACAGGCGGAGGAAATTCTTCTTTCTGTTTAATACAAAAGAGCAGAAAACCAGGGACCCTGAGTCATCATCTGCAGCAGGAAGCAGAGGAACATGATGAGCAGCAGCCAAAGTGAATCTGTCACCTTCATCTCAGCGTCGGGCTTCCTGGTCCTCTTCATGATCTCCTCAACCCTCTAGGGAAAGGTGGAACGGTTCTCAGGATCAAACATCATTTGCATACTTCACCGTACTTGTGTTGTCAGATACCCGTTTTACGTCATCTTCCATTCCTGAAGACCAGTTCCAATACTAAGAACGCAAGTGCAGAGGATAGTAAAAATCTCTGAATGTTGATCTTGCCCCAAATATCAAGGACACATCTGCTGCATCCTCACCGAACGAGACCAATCCCATGACTCGTTGCACTCCAAGTTCGTTCCTGGACAGCAAGTTAGCAAGACCGTTCTTACCAAGACCACAAGTACGGTCTTTGTGTTCTTAGTTTTAAGATTCAATAACTAAAATGAGTAACTGTATGGCTGCAGTGGATGCTGAGAATCTGCTCTATGTGGCCTGACTGCACACAGGGGAAGCAGCTGACAGATCCCCCATCGCCTGTCACCATAGTCTTGCACACCAGTGGCTGTCACCCGTGACATTGTCACGCGGTGCCTTCAATTAGCTACATTAAAGAAGGCAAGTTAGTAAAAGCTGCCTGCAGTGCAGTGCAGTGCAGTGCTGACACTTTCAGGGTAACATGCTCAGTGCAGCACCTTCCTCCTCTGCAATCTCTCCTGCTCCTCCAGCAGTTTCACTGTCTCCCGCTCCTGCCGCTGGTTCTCCGCCTCCTTCTGTGCCTCCTCCCACTGTGAAGGAGCAGGTAACAGCAGCAGTGTGAGCTCCCTGCTGCATTCAACAAGACCACCATAATATCACAGGGCCTCAGACCTCTCCATGAATGTGAGTGTGTAGTTCCCTGTCCTGGAGCGCCCTCTGCTGTTGCTGTCTGTCCTCCCTGCCTCTGCTCTCCTGCTCCCTCTTCTGTTTCTCCACCTCCTCTTTCTGTGCCTCCTCCTGTTTCTTCACTGCTTCCTCTATCTTAAACCTGTAAGACAGAAGAGGTGTGTGTTGGTACTAGTTGGTTATACACACCCCATCGCACACACACGGCCGGTCACACACTCTCACAGTCAGCTATACTCACTCACAGTCAGTCGCAACAGCCACAGTCAATCACTCACTCACAGCCGGTCACACACAATCACAGCCAGTCACACACACTCAAAGCCGGTCACACACTCAAAGCCGGTCACACACAATCACAGCCAGTAACACACTCTCACAGCCAATCACACACTCAAAGCCGGTCACACACTCAAAGCCGGTCACACACACCTCTCCTCCTGTTCTTTCTGCAGACGTGCTTGACGCCTCCGTTCCCCCAGCAGTTTGGAGGCTTCCTCAGCATCCGCGTTCCTTGCAGCAGACTTTGCTGTTGGTGAGGTTGGAAGCCGTTCTGAGAGAAACACCAATGAATTAGCAGACAGCAGCTGAGGTGTACAGCGAGCATCCAGAGATGGAGTTAGCCTCTCACCAGCTCCACGCTCCAAGGGCAGCTCACAGCCCGGCTTCTTTGCTGGGATTTCAGGGTTAGATGGCTTCCTTTCTGGAGTGTCCGGCTTAAATGAATTCATTTCTGCTGTGTCACACCATGATGTTCCCTTATGAGGAATGTGAGTCATTAACGGCTTGTTACTAGAGGACTCAGTATCCACTGGCTTCTTGCTGGGAGAGTCAATGTTTACTGGTTTCATGTTATGTGAGTCAGTATTCATTGGTTTGTTATTGGGATACTCAATATTTACTGGTTTCTTGCTGGGAGAGTCAGTGTTTACAAGCTTATGGCTGGGAGAGTCAGTGTGTACTGGTTTCCTGCTGGGAGAGTCAATGTTTACTGGTTTCCTGTTGGGAGATTCAATGTTCTGATTTCTGAAGCCTTCTGCTTGAGGGTCCTGGGTGCGGTCCTGCTCCTTGGGGCTGTTGTGTTTCCGTGGCGACAGGGTGCAGCCCTTTAACAAGGACCTGGGGGTACAGAGAATGTGAAACATGCTGCAAAGGCAGCAATGCATTCAGAGGCATGTTTACAGTGTAACAAAGCTACTATACACATGGTCGGTGTGAGGAATATTTCAGCTGCATGTTAGAGAGAGGATTCAAGCGCACACACACTCACAACCAGACACACATGTGCACAGCCACACAGGGACACTCACACACACTCACAAACACCTACACAGAGACACACACTCACTTGCTTGCTGCTGGAGAGGCAGGCCGCCTGTTGGGTGTAGCAGGGGATTCGGGTCGCCTGCGGGGGGAGCCAGAGAGTGGGGAGGCCGTTCGCTGTTCTCTGTGCAGCTTCTGACACCAAAGTGGATACATGCATTTAGCAGAGTGAGTGGAGAATGGCCTGAAGGGGGCAGCACTCATTATTACATAATGTCATAACCCTTCTGGGTTATGTGATACTGTGGTAACACTCTAAATGTCTGTGTGGTGCTGGTGTAACACTATTTTATTCTGGAAGCTGCTGTAACACCACATAGTGCTGCGAAGTTGTAGTTTAAGCAGAGGCATGATGTATAACATTGTGAAGAATGGCTTTTTCTTACATACTATATAATAGGAACTGTGTAACACCTGTAAATACCATGTAAGATCGTTTGGAATTCTGTAGAGAGATGTGTGATGCCATTCAGGACTGAATAGTCGGCCTTTAATAATAAGCTGATTTGCACCTTGGGGGTGCCAGGCACTGCTGCCCCCCCCCCTCCTCCATCTTCCGCAGAAGCCAACGTGGCCTTGCGCCGGTCTGCTCGGCTTGGGGAGCCACGGTAGGGGGACCGGTGGGGGCTGGGCGGCACTGCACAAAGACAAACACAAACGCAGAATATTTACGAGCATGTCAAAGGTGAAAGGTCAGAGCCCATAGAAGCAGCAGAGAGAGGCGGGTGAGACTGTGGACTGCTGCCAGCTCATACACAGACATGCACTCCATGGACACATGCCATAGGTAGTCACTGGACTGCAGTGCTCCTCTGGATACCTGTCAATAGCTAGCTAGAACCGCCCCACTCAGAATGCAGACCTCTTTACCTGTGCAAGTAGCTGCAGTCCCTGGGTGATACTGTGATTGAGCGGTTTAGGGTGTGATGGGGAGGTATGAACCGTGAAGATGGTTATTCACAGTTACGCATGGATACTCTTGATTCTCGTAGTTGCTTATTTGTACTGCTGGTTACTCAAGAGTACACTTGTTACTCGTGGTTACTTATGAGTATTGCCTCTTATGCATTGGGTACTCTTCTTATTTATGGTTAATTATGAGTGCTGCTAGATATGCATATTCATGGTTACTTATGAGTACTACCGGTTACTCATGGGTACTCTTGTTATTCATGATTGCTCATGTGCTCACGTGTATTACATAAGTCCATTTATCAGCTTAATAAAGAGGATAATAAAGGGCAACAACCTGAATGTGAGATGAAAAAAGAAGAGAAGAGAAGTCACAATGTGGTTATTAACTGTGCCCAGTATTTAGAGGGATGGGGGAGAGCTCACATCTGTCCTGGGTCTTACAGACCAAAAGTGACTGGAATGTTGCTGCTGTGGGGGTTCTGACACCTTTGTGAGGTTCTGATACCTCTGAGAGGTTCTGTTACCTCTGTGATGATGCTCTGTTACCTCGGAGACGTTCTGACTCACACACTGATACAGACACTCACACATGCAGACACACGCAGGCACACTTGCCTCTCTTTTCAGTGTGGCTAACAGCCATAGTAGAGGATGAAAGGCGCTTGCAGATGATTGGGCCCAAGGATGGGGACAGGGCCGTGGTGGATGCTGACACATAGTCAGCTGCTGTAGAGAGATGCATGATGGGAATTTCATACTGGGGAAACTATGTGGATCAGACAAAATTAAATCCATGCCAGACACAGGTAAAGAAAGTTTAGAGCTGAAAGGCTTCCTATCCTCAGATATAACCTGGAAATCTTTTTATGTTTTTTTATATGAAGCTGCTGGGTTTAACTTCAGAATTTAGAAATGTAGGGTCATCCTGCAATAGGAGGTGTTACCCTCTGATGCCATCTTATTTATAAAGATTTCTTTATTAACTCTATTATTTTTTCTTCATTATAAATTGTTGTAAAGATTATATTATATTATTATTTCTCAATGTTAAAGAATATATGTTTGCACTACTGCATTTTCGATTACTATTCAGCTTGAAACTGTATATTGATATTGTATATTATTGTTGTCATTTATTGTTTTTATTCCTTTATTTTTGTATATATTTTTCTTTAATTTACTATTATAATATGTAGTTTAGGTGGGAAAGCACACAGATTATCACTGTGTCACGGGGGGGGGGGGGGCATCTGATCTGCTAAAAGCTGTGAACACAGGGCAGCTCATTTTGTCTGATGTGACACTGGGCACCAAACCCCGTGTTCCCACCATCCTCAGGGGAAGAAAGAGGAGGAAGTGGTTAGAGGAATGGAGAGATGGAAAAGAAAAAGAATGAAATGACCAATGAAATAGCGGACTGGTGAACAGACATGTCACTGAAAACGTGGAGCACATTGTCACTATTTGTCTCAGATTGTCACACCATGTCTCACACTGTCACAGCATGTCTCACCCTTTCACACACTATCACACCATGTCTCACACTGTCACACCGTCGCATGGTGTCACATTCTGTCACACCCTATCTAACCCTGTATCACCCTTTCGCATGCTGCCACACCCTGTCAAGCACTGTCACACTCTGCCTCACTCTGTCTCACATGATGTCACAATCTGTCACACACTGTCCTCTTGCAAATCTGCAACTTGACCTACAGCCAAGGCACATGCAAGTTGAAAATCTGTGAAATCTGAGGACAATAAAGAAAATGGTTCCCAGCCAGATCAATCCTGCATGTCCTAGAAGAAAGCAGCTTAGGCTGGGAACCAAGACACACTAGCAATGAAACAGGTCCCATTGCAGGCGGGTGGGCGGGGCCATGGCATGAGGGTGGGCGGGGCCATGGCATGAGGGTGGGTGGGGCCATGGCACACAGAGAATGGCAGGAGCTCAGTACCGTGGCTGTATTCGCTGACAGCAGGTGAGGGGGCGGCGAGCTCAGAGGGGTGGGCGGAGGCAGCGGAGAGAGGGGGCGGGGAATTCTCACAGTCACCTGGGCAGCAGGCAGGGTCAGAGCAGGGCGGAGCAAAGAGAGGAGAGCATTACAAGCAGGACTGGGCACCTGTGACCAGCCAGTGGAGCAGATGATCGTAAGAGAGGTTGTTACAGCACAGATCCAGGATCAGGCAGAGCGGTGCTTATTGTGCTGACTGGAGCAGACAGATTCAGACAGACCACCAGGTACTGATCTAGGATCAGGCAGAGCAGCACTCACTGTGCTGACCCGAGCAGTCAGATTCAGACAGGCCACTGAGCACTGATCCAGGATCAAGGGGAGCAGAACTCACTGTGCTGATCAGAGCAGACAAATTCAGAGTGGCCACCAAGCACTGATCCAGGATCAGGCAGAGTGGCACTCACTGTACTGACCAAAGCAGACAGATTCAGATATGCCACCGAGCTCTGATCCAGGATCAGGCGGAGCAGCCCTCACTGTGCTGACCGCTCACACACACATGTAGCATTTATCTATGCTGTCACACATACATTAACAACCAATAACAGACAGTCACACACAGACCCAGGCCCACGATCTCACTCAAAAAGTCGATCAGTCACAGAACGCAAACTCACACTAGCTTGTGGCCACGAAAAATTCAGGAAGACGTGACTAGTTATACAAGACATAAGAGATAATAATAATACGTGCCCCTACAGAAATGTAAACCACGTAGTCCATCACTTGAATGTTACCCAGCATGCCCTGGGACAGCAGCCATCGTGATGGACTGTGTTCCCCAGCCCAGCAGTGCGGAAGGCCCACCCAACCTTCCCCGGCGTGACTCTGACTCACCCTCCCTGCCCCAGACCCAGCGCTTGGGCCTCTGCTCCAGCTGCAAACTGCGCTCCAGCGACCTCCTCATCAGGGCCTCCAGCCTCTCCTGTGCACCGCGTCAGGGTCAGCAGAAAGACAAGTGTCACCGGGCTTTTGTCGGTGACGCCCCCTGCAGGCCAGGGCAGGAGATGCAGGGCAAAATGACATCTGACCTTTTCTTCCTCCAGCCGCTGCCTCCTCTTCTCTTCGACGGCAGCACGGCGCAGCTCCTCCTTCTGCCTCTGCTCCTCCAGGCGCCTCCAGCGCTCCTCCACCGTCCGCTCATACTGCAACTGGGCCCTGCGCTCCTTCTCGCGGATGGCCTGCTCCCGTGCAGCTACAGCGAGCCACAGGGACTGCCGTTACCCAGACCATAACCCTGATAGTTACCCTAAGTCTGTCCACAACAGTGCTAATTTTGACAGCAAATTTTTATTTAGTTTTAGGTATTGTCACGTTTCGGGGTTGAAGCGTGCCTGGGTGTTGGCAGTGTGAGGCAGCCAAGACACGGCAGGCGAGAAATCCAA
This sequence comes from Stomatorhinus ivindoensis, assembly GCA_019775895.2. NCBI lineage: Eukaryota > Metazoa > Chordata > Actinopteri > Osteoglossiformes > Mormyridae > Stomatorhinus > Stomatorhinus ivindoensis. The sequence continues at coordinate 6,756,422 of JABFEB020000047.1, forward strand.
AGTTTAAGGGTTTATTCAAGGACAAGACGGGGTTACACGCTACGACACACCACAATGACCGATCTGGGGATACTAACTCAGACACGTAAATACAAAAGACTGACAGGGAACTAACAGGAAACAGAGGATCACAATCAAACGGATGAACAACAGGTGGTTTCCATCAGGATTGAACACAGGGAGCAAGGGGGCGTGGCACACACGGGGCTCGGACGGACGGATCGTGACAGTCACAGTCATAGTCTTCTGACTAAAATCATTTAGTTTCAGTCATAATTTAGTTTTAGTTGAGTAAATATCATAAGATTACAGTCGACTAAAACTACAGTTGATTTAGTCGACTAAATTTAAAAGTGCGTTTTAGTAGTTTATAGTTTAGTGTTTATAGTTTCCCTTTGATGTCAGAAAGTCATTATGTTCACAAGATGACATGAAACCAATGTTAAGGGATGGTATTACAGTCTGGCTGTGCAGTACACAAAGACACAGATTTCACTCTTATTTGAAACACAAACATATGTTTATTTACCCGGAAACTAAGTACTGTAAAATCAGTAGTGCCATTAGTGCAAAAATAAAATCACTTCAAAGTGAATAGGTTATAATGCCACCAGCCCTGCTATCTCTAATATAGAAATATTAAAATAACTAATTGTAGAAACAGTTTATTGGTCATTTCATGTTAGTTGAAGTTTCCGCTTTTTAACAACTGTATAAAGTAATGTTATTTGTTATGTAAATCAAAAAATGTGTTTTCATGGCTGCCAAATCTCAAGCAACTGGCATGACGCTCACGCTTTCAGACTCACGCTGGAACTCCTACGGTAAATCTATATTATTCCATTATAAAACTACGTCAAAGGTGTATTTACATGGTTAAATACAAAAGCAGTTTATTTACAATTGGTAAGATCTGTTACATGTGTGTACAGATCTCGAACTGAAAATCTCACTCCAGCCAGCTGGCCGAAGTTGGTAACCCCGCGTTTTATTTGAAATAAAAAGTAAAACGTGCTGTTTTCGCCTGAAATGGCTCGTCATTCCGTTTGCTTTGTTACTCAGACAAATAAAGAGCGATCGAATATAAGAAAAACATGTCACGTTTTATATCTTTTCGAAATAATAAGACCGTCCATATCCTACTCTTACAGCGATTAAAGTGATAAGTTCGTATGCATTTATATAAAAATTTTATTACTGGTGTGGAATTATACAAAACCAATACTTAAATCCATGAATACTAAAATATATGACATGGACACGACTGTATTAGGGTTTTACGGCTTAAATTAAGCACTTTATTTAAACATGCACAATTTTCACATTTTATTTTCTCTTATTTTAAAATGCAGCCCTACCTTTATTTAGTAATGTAGATACAACTAATAGGTTAATTAAATATGTATCACACTAAATAGTTAGACATTGTAATCTCCCGAACCTTTGCTTCAAGAATTTTTCTCTAACTGATCCCTGCCTTACGAGATCTACATTAGTTCTGACTGGATCTCGTCTATGGCAAACATTTTCGTCTTGTTTTTATTAGTTTAAGAAATTGTCAATACTCTTCATCATAGTCTTAGGCGTCACTAAATCATTTTTATTTATTTATCGTTTCGTTTTAGTCTGAAAATGAAGGTCCTTGTCAATAACTATGATGACATTTTTTTGTCAACAAAATTAACACTGGACCGCAACCCTGACCCAGGACTGGGATGGCTGGGTTGGGGACACAGGCTTCATGAAGCCACAAGTCTAAAGAACATTCAACTCATTCCTGATTAAATATTTTAAAGCATAGAGAATTGCAACCACAGACAAGCCACACCCTCTGCAGGGGTCTGCAGGGCCCCAGGTCACATAACAAAGCAGCACCGTGTGCAGGGGTCTGCAGGGCCCCAGGTCACATAACAAAGCAGCACCGTGTGCAGGGGTGCACAGAGCCCCGGGTCACATGGTGAAGTAGCACCATGTACAGGGGTGTGCAGAGCCCCAGGTCACATGATGAAGTAGCACCATGTGGAGGTGTGTGCAGAGCCCCAGGTCACATAATAAAGCAGCACCGTGTGCAGAGCCCCAGGTCACATGATACACGAGTCTCACCTAGGCTCCGCTCCCTCTCCTCCCGCCGCTCTTTGGCAAGGCGCATCCTGTCATCCGTCCTCAGGTACCCATCTGCGTCTGAGGAAGTGCAAACACACGGCTGTGTCTGCGGAGCAAGCTGGGCTCCCCCAGAGCTGGACGCCGTGCCCTCACACTGTGCGTTCACACTGTGGGAGTGCCACTTACATTGTTTACCTGCCGGGCTGCTGGGATTAGCTGCCCGACGAATAGGGGAGGCATGGCCATTGACCTGAACTCTCCTTTCTTCCCCTGTGAAAGAATTAACATGAGGTGATGGTTTGCTGATCATACACTGAGTGGCAGCACAGCACGCTCTATGGATGGAAGCAGACTACATGGCCCTCTGTGCCCGCTATATCTGGCCAGAGGAGTTATGCACTCATGAGAGTTTTACACAAAAATGTCCTGACGGCAGAAGAAAAAATGATTGGTTCAGAGAGTTGACCAATTAGGTTGTAAAGGAGGTGGGTCCAAGCATCTATAGGAGGCAGGACCAACCAATCAAATATCGTGGTCTTGCCTCCTCTAGTTGCTTTGACCTGCCTCCTCTACAATCTGATAGGTTATCTCTCTGAACCAATCATTTTTCCTTCTGCCCTCAGAATATTTTTGAGCAAGTAAAACTGCCACAAGAGAGTTATGCTGTCACTCTGCCATGTGTTGTTAAGGGAACGTACTACATGCTTGGAGAAATGGAACATTCCCAAAGCCCTTAAATCTCACCACTGGGGGTGCTTACATTTCCCTCCAGGACTTCCCGGATTGGCCAGCAGACGGACAGGGGAGGGGTTTCCATTGGCTGACGGTCTCCTCTCAGAAACAGAAGGCGGGGTCATCACATCTGCCGGCCCAGAGGAATGGGTTTGACAGGGAAACAGACCTGGTTATGCATTCTGCTAATAATAATTACTGATAAAGCACTTTTTAAGAATATTTCCCCTTAACAGTTTAGGTGCTCAGTACGTCTCATACGCTTCAGTTTACAGCTCCCATATTTTTTTCCTGCACTTTTTTCACAAGAAGTTCAGGTGCTTCACCCAGTCATACATCACAGTACACAAGTAGGCAGTTACAAGTCCTGCTTCTTTGAGCATTGCAGCCTTACGGTGTTTCATTATTTTAACCACCATCTTGCATCAACGAGGGAGCGCTGATTCACACAAACAAACAGCACAGAGGGGGAGCAGCTTCAGAAGCAGAGAGGACTGAACACACACCCCCTGTGAAAGTCCGCAAAGAGCCACTGGATCGAGTCCAGAGTGACACAGCAGAACAAGAAGAACGGGAACGACAGCAAGATGGGACACCTCCATTCACACACAGGGGTGCACCTGTCTTACCCTGGGGAAGAGCTAAAGATGTGGTTGCTATACACATTCACAGGATCATTGTATCGTCATAGAGATCAGTTTCAGTACAGTTTTGTAGAGCTCAGAGGTTACTGGTATCGGTAATGTTAGACGAATACATTGGTTACTGCTCTCAGAGAAAATCACATCAGTGCACCACTAAACACAAACATTCATTCAAACTGGCCGGTATCTACTCACACTCCCTGCCCTTACGAAAATTAACCATGGTTTTACTATGATTAAATAACCATGGTTTACAATGGTTTGCCGCTTTTCATGGTTTTTTGGGTAACTATGGAAACCATGACAATGATTTTATCATGGTTTCGCCACAGGTAAACCCTAGTATAATCTTGGTCATAAACCAGGGTCTTTGTTTTACCATGGTCTTTATCGTGGTCTTTGTTTTACCATGGTCTTTCCAAACCATGGTAGTACTATGGATAGTACCAAAGTACCATAAGGTACCATAGTAAAACTATGGTTTCTGTATAAAAACCATAGGAAAACAGTGAATTTTCATAAGGGTGGGATTCCGCTCAGGGCGTATACATCGCCCTAAAGCACAAGACACCCACACACTTTCAGAAGCCGTCACTGCAGCAGCCTCTACCGGCTGCTGGTGCAGAGTGACTTGATGCGAAGATGGAGGGTGGAGATATTATGGGCTAGATTATGGGGTGGATGCAGAAAGTGGAGAAGTCCGTCTTCATCAGCAACTACTTGCAGATCAATACACATTAAGGATATCAAGACGGAAGCTCCACAGGGCTACCTTGTCTATGGGCTGCTATCCGTCACTAACGTGAGCTTCAGATCCCCTGCCTACACAGGCCTGCAAATCATAGAAAAGGCTCAGTGCTAAGAAGATGTATACTAACCTACTGTATGACTTGCTATTCTCTAAACTTGGCCTTATTACCGGCTGTATCCTGGTGCTTGTGGTTTTACTGCAGAGCAGAAATATGAGAGCTGCTCACATCAGCGGTATCGCCTCTATAGTAATGAATTGAGCAACACCCAAAAAAGCGCATCACCCTCAGAGACGCTCTGTCCTTCGGCAAAGAGCCGATGCATCAGCACCTCTATATTACAGCGCAGGGACCCGACCGCATAAAAGTTCGCGGCTATACAGAACCCTTGAGGGAATAAACAAAAAAAATCCCAAGGTTGTCATTAACAATTATTTAATGTAGGCCTACATGGGTAAACGTTATATAAATCCGCCCTTTTCATATATGTCATTAGTTTTGCTGGCACCTGGCGTTATACAAATCTGCATTTGATTTTAGATAATAGTCTTGATGTTTGAGTGCGCAATCATTCTAAAAACATCTAATATTCAAATAAAATGTTTCGGATTACAACTGAAAGCGATTAAATATGACAGGTATAATTAAGGTGCAAATTTAGTTAATCATTTTGCTGCAGGTACCGCAATATTTGCCCAAATAAACATGACTTGACGACAGACAGCTGAGTCAGGCAGCGCGTCGCCGAGACTGCGGCGTCATTTATTGTTAAAACGTAGCTAGATGGTCCTTTTCCGAATCCGTGCGGCTCCCTGTGATGGGACATAATCCCCAAGATGTGTTCTTAGCCACGTTTAATTGTCCTTTTACTAATTTAGGACACAATCCCCAAGGTTTATAAAGGACAGCGTGCAGCGTCCCTGTCTCTCTGTGGTTATGAGCAGGTCATCTATGCTCATTTCTTAATGTAAAACCGCAATATGGAAAAAGGATACTGCCGTTCTCCATGCTATTACCCTACGGATGATATGTAATCATAAACCACCCCGAGACCAGCACCTTCGAAAGCCCTTTCCACCGGCGTCCGGCACCTACCTCCCCGCGCCTTCCCCGGCAGATCCGCCGTGTTTTCCGCCATGCTCACGGGCTCCAGCAGCTGCCGAGATGCACGGGGACAATGTCACCTCCAGGCGCGCAGAGCAGCTGAAAAGGCCGGCTCAAAGCAGCCGCATCCTGGGCCAGCGGGTGGGGGGCAGGTGTAGCCTTCGTCCGCCTCTACGATCGTAGGACGCGCGGCTCAAAATGCAAAATCAGAGCAGAGCGGCTGTCGGATGAAATACGAGCTTCCCCGCTTATATTGCGATTTTTATTCGACACACTAATGGGTGGCCCAGATTATCGGCGTGATCCTGTCTGCTCGGATGAGGGGGGTGAAGTTGAGGCACCGCAGCGGTGCGCGCAGCCGCTTCGCATTACATCACCGACCGAGGGCTGATGATGACCTGGGCTGATGATGACCGGGAGCATCACGATCCCCAAAGAGCAGCCTCTCCAGCCTCAGCCGTGCTTGTTTTCATTCTAACTGAATCCCACCACGTATTCCGCCATATCATTGACAGTTCTCATGATTTTAAACAGCTGTATTTCTGCGAGGGTATACACAAAACAAAATGTGTGCATTGCAAAAACACCCCTGGACCATATTACAGTTACTACGCTGCAGAGAAGGACTACTGCGGTACAACCATTCAGCATGAGAGTGTCTCCAGATGGCACGGAGCTATTTAGTAAAATAACGGGTCCCCCACCCAAAAAAAAAAAACTGGGTACGAAGGGCTTACAGTGTGAATTCCTGGGAAGTGTGACAACCACAAACGCACTTACAGGGGGGGCAGGAGACAAACGGGTGATTTCATACCAAAAAGGGTGTTTCTGAAAACTCGAAGTCAGAGGAAGATTAAGACAATAAGAAGCACTGAACTGGGACTGGAGGAGTCAAATATGCAGCAGATAAAACAGGTAAAAATGCATGGCACCTTTGGGTGACTTTTGGATACCTATAAGGTGACAATACAGCTTCAAACCATGACATTAAAAAAGACACACCCATCCATCTTCTGTCACCGCTCGTGGTATTCAGGGCCACGGAGGGGGGTCCGGAGCCCGTCCCAGAGGCTATGGGCGGAAGGCAGCAGTAAGACATTTCCAGTAAAACGCTAAAGAACAACATGACAAACAGCATCAGTTTATAAGGTCCTGCAGTGAGAGCAGACCACAGGGCCAGTCCTAATGTAAGCGCAACTACAAACTGCAAGGGCCAGTGTGACCCCAGCCAGACAGCCAGAATTCACCAGTCAGCATTAATCAAAGTCAATGTATCAAGGTCAAGGGATCAAATAAAACTCAATAGGGTTGTGCTATCAAAGTAAAGCTCTGAATGTGAATTTAAGTTTGTTATCCAAGTCAAGCCACAGCAGTGAACTCCAGGCAGTTTGTTGTGTACAGCCTTCTTGAAATTTGTCATTCCACTGCACTACAAGTCAAGGGTAGACAGTTTAAAATATAGGTCTTTTAAATATGGACAGCTCTAGAGAGTTGAATGACTTTTTCCAGAGAAGAGCATGGCTCAAATGCATCCTTGCTGCAGGCATAGATCCTTTCTGGGGCACCCAGGCACATCCTGTGCTGACTGTGGAAAACGTCATGAAGGTGTGGGAGCCACTGGCGTCCCCTGCATGCACTCGGCTGGGGGGAGGTTGAGGGGTGGGGTGGCCAGACGCTGCCCAGGAATTGACTGAAGAGCAGCGGGGAAAAAAAAAAACCTGCTGGAAATTTCTTAGGATTTTTATAATCAAGCTGCAATTTTAAAAAAAAGGTCAATGTACGATCAACCTAAAATAGCAGGATACAGGTCAGCTAGCAGAGACTGCATCCTGGAACCTTCGCATACAAGGATTTCAGGGTCACCTAATAGCTTTCTGGGGACTCGAGTGGCCAAGAATCATTGCTTAAGATATTAAACAGATTTTGTCATTTCCATTCAAATTCTCTGAAAAAAACAAATTCAATGAAAAGTACGATTTCAGACAATTGTTCAAACAATGCACAAGCATTTTGTTCTGCAGGGCCTGAAATCAGCACAGAAGAGACTGTTCCTACTAACATTTCAGATGCTCTAATAAATTAACCTTAAACATGACAGTTCAATTGTTTCATAATTCAAAAACACCAGGAGAATTTTAAGTCACTTTATTTAAAGGCATCCATAAAGAGCTTAGCAGAGATGTGTAGCATGAGAAACACTCTGAGCAGATATCAAATACACAAACCTACTGAAAACAGCAGATAAGCGCAGTCTGGGTCTGCAAAGGCCGCACACTCGTGTGCATGTAGATTCACCTGGGCTCATACAGGAATACCATTTCCCAGATGTACGTAGTTTATATATAGTCAATGGCGGAAGAACTGGTCAAAGAAATGTTCACGTGTGAGTGTGAAAAATCATGTAATATCTAGATCTAAACTGAAAAAGACATGTAGGGAAAAGACTAAATTAGTTGATCATCCAAATATGAAAAGCCACCCGACTGAGCAGGAAAAAAACAAAGCTGTTGGTTATAGCTCTGACATAAATTTGCCATTTATTTCTATTTGCATAATCAATCTTCAGTCACATTACCAAATTCAGCAATACTGGATGGAAGGAAAGAAAAAGATCATGAAAGAGTGTGTTCAACACCTTTCATTGGCCTTGATACTTAGCAGGGCAATTTGGTCGGGCGTGCTTCAAGGCAGCAAACAAAATTAACATGTAAAAGAGGCCAAGTTTTTACTGTAAATGTGCTGTATGCCGGGTGAAGTAAAATATAAATACATTAAAATGAAACCATGAAGGAGGCTGCATTTTCAGCAGGAATTACATTCACATCCACTTTTTACAAAGAGACGTGAAACCAGCCCCAAAGTCCTGGGGGCATCTTGTCCAGGTCCTCCTGGGAGGGACGTTTACCTCCCTTTCCTGGGCCAGTCCTCGTTTAGATCTGAGGAGAGAGTAGGGAGTGTTAGGGTTAGGGTTAGCGCCAATACCGCCGCCACACCACAAACTCCATGCCGTTCGGGTCCCAGCAGAAAATGGAGAGGGACCACCCCATTCACACACATCCATGGCAGCCAGCACTACCTCACTGCACTTACATCATCGATATCCTCATCGTCATCACCAATATCATCAAACTGGATTTCGTCGTCATCCCCGGGGCCAAAGGTATCAGTCTCATTAATTTTAGCTGGAAAGGAGAAACAGAGTAATTGGTACGAGAGGAGGGGTGAGACAGCCTCATCACACAAACAGCCTTCAACTTCCATCCACTGCATCCAGTTCAGTGGCTGGAGCAGTGAGTCCAGGCCGCCATCTTCTCCATGTACCTTCTGCACAGACAGGGCCCAGGCAGACTCACCGTGCTCGGGAAGCTCCCCGTAGGCCTTCAGACTCCGCGCTTCATCTGCATTGTACTTCAGGATAACATCAGCTTTGTTGTCCTGCACATGAGACAAGAGACAACACTGGTCACACAACCTGCCCCCAAGGGTTACAGGCTAACATCCACACATTCAAGTCAGGCAGATATGCAAATGCAGTCCAGCATACAGGAAGTCCTAGCAGTTACAAAATTTAGGCTACAGTGGGCTGTACGTGCAGCTGGCTACACTTCCGCCACAGGTCTACCTGGTAATCTCTCAGTCCCACCAGAATTATGTCAGATGTGTTAATCCAAACCTGGAAGAGAGAGAACAGACAATATATTAATGAAAAACTCCACAGTGGGAGCCAATCCCATTCAGAAGGCGGTTTATGTCAGCAGGGAGGAGCATAAATGGGTATTAGCAGAAATGATCAGCCATGACCGAAAGTCTACAGATGGCCCATAATTGACATCTATGCCCTGGGAGCCGGGGGTTAGGGTATCACTCAAAGTCCCACGGACATGCGACTGTTCTGCCCGAGGCCTGGGTGGAAGCAGTGGCCATCTGATCATAGGTAGAGAGGCTTAGCCTGCTGAACTACACACAACAGACTGACGAATAAGACTTACTACAGACCACCACGTGTTTAGAGTAAGGAATCCAGCCCCAAAGGAATCAGTGCTGGGCTCATTAGTGTTTAATATATATATGTGTGTGCGTGTGTGTTTATTTAATATATCATTAGAAATCATGGTGTTAGTTTCCACTGTTATGCTGATGATACAGTTACATGCATCTGTCAAAACAGATGATGTATCCCACTTCTCAGGGTTAGACGATGGAAAGGCATTTGGTGCTAGATGGCTAAACATTTCCTTATGCTAAACACAGGAAAGTGCTGCAGGTAAGCCTGCTCAAAGTCAGACTGGCAACCTAGACCTCGGCGGTCTTCCTGTTCAGCTAAACACATAGAGGAAAGTGCTGCTGGTAAGCCTGCTTCCTCTTCAGCTAAACACAGTGCTCAGAGATCTTGGTGTCCTTAGAGACTATAAAAAAAGAAATGTAACATTATTTCACTAATAAGCTGGCAAGTTGTTTCACTGTCCAGCATTGGAGATGTTTAGATAAAACTAAACTGAATATAGATTGAATCTTCTGTGTATGGGGAAGGTTTGGACGTAACTGGCCATCCCACTTTTGCTGATGTTACTGTTCCAAATTCTGTCACCAGATTTTCTGTGGTGCTGCATTTTCTGGCCTAGGACCAGCTTTTTGCAGTGGAAACACACCGAACCAGTTCCGGTTTGGGAAAAAGCATGGCACAGGCTCCGCATTTGTGGAACCGAGGCATCGGATACATGTTTTGATGCCCAAATATGAATTATTACTATAAATGTTATACCATTTATGGATCATAACCAAGCTTCAGAAGATTCTCTCCAATGATGCAGAAAAACTAATACATGCCTTTAAAACTTCCAGGCTGGACATTTATAATGCCCTCCTTTCTGATTGCCCATCTAGCTCCATAAATAGGAAATGTGTATTGTAATGCCCAAATGCTAGTAATCTGTATAAATTCGGAGTATCCTTATGTTTATTAATTTCGTCAGCGGACCACACCACACGCTACCGTTTTAGCAAATCATGGAAGCGGTAAGCACTGAAGTGGCGGTGAAGAAAGGGATCAGCAGCCACAACATCTTTAAAAGAAGTGATATTGCGGATAAACAAAGTAAAAAGATGTCAGCGGTGTGGCGGTACTTTAGCAGTTTAAAGTCTGACACTTTTGTTAAACATATGGATATGCATAATTTATACAGATTACAAAGTTTTAGGTGTCACAATACAAATCTCATTAATATTTTAGGTGAGATACTAATCTGCTTACCAAATTGTAGGTGTAAGTAAAAGTCTGTATAGTACTAAAAAGCCGGAGTCCACACAAATTTTTGCTTGTTATCCAAAGCCCTGGTGATTACTGTGCATGTGCCATATAATCACAGTCTAATTTCGTGCAGCACAACTCCTATTTATGCTGCCATAGACAGAGCTTACATACTGCACTCACCTAACTGTTTGCACTGCTTCTAGTCTCCTCTACTTTCACGAATGTACTTTTTGAGTCTGGTTCCACCCAAGGTTTCTTCCATCTAGGGAGTTTTTCCTTGCCCGTGCCACCCCTGACTTGCTCTCTAGGGGCTTTGGGTAGGGATAATATAAAGTGCTTGGAGAGAATGTAATGTTGTGAAAATGTGCTATACAAACAAAACTGAACACTCGACTGAGAGGAAATGCTTATCCGCTAGTGAGTGCTGGCGGCGTGTTGTCCACCAGGACAGGCAGCTTCAACTGTCAGATCACCTTCTTCCTGAGCTTCCCCCGGATATGACAGAGCCTCTTCACACCATCAAAGCACATGGCCTCCAGCCGTCCATTACCCAACATCTTGATGACCTGTGCATATTCTAAGGAGGGACAGGACAATCGGGATTACCTCCTGCTGTGTATCACTGTGTAGGCAAATGCACTCAAGGAGGTGTGGCTTTCCTCACCTTGTCCATCCTCCTTGAAGACCAGCTCTCTCTTCTCAGACTCATTTTCGTTTTTACCACGTCTTCGGTTCTTACCTCCCTTACCTGCATGGAGATGGGAAAAAAGCAATGAGAAAACCTGACAATCCCAATTCAGACTCACCACAAGAGTGGAAAACCTTTAAGAATAAGAATGCGGTTTGCGGCCTATGTCACACACACAGTAATAAAGCAGACGGCCAGGCTATTTTCCAGAGTTAATCTTTCTGCTCCAGCTGTTCCTGGGTCGGATAACCATTATTTTGTAGTGACTGTCCTGTCCACACTCAAACGCGGGTTTTCTTAACAAACCACTCACGGGTCTTTCTGAGAAGCATAACAAATGCAGAGCCAGCTCAGAGAGACGGGCAACACCCGATCCGTCGGGGCGTGTATGATAAGGCCTTCTAGCCAACCAGCCGAACTTAAACACACACACTGATCTATAAAGTCACCCCGTGAAAGTTATTTTAAAACGACATTGTCAAATGTACAAACTTGTGTCAGGCTAGCAGGCTAACTGGCTAAATCCAAATTAAAATCAATCCCCAGGGCACGTTCTTTAACGCAACTCGATTCCTGCCTTTTGGGATACAATGAAAAATGAGCAGTCTTAAATTACCTTTATTCTTCGGCATATTTTAACTAGTATAGTAAACCTAGGTCCGTATTTATGTATCTGGGATTGTCGTAAGAACAGAAGAGTAACGGCGCATACGGCTCTGCTCACTCTCAGGAAACAGCGCACTCCGCTTTAGCACTGTACGCATGCGCACGAATGACGCCGCAACAAAACTTTATTTATATCCTCCCGTTTTTTCTCGGTGTAAACTTTATTTAAAGCTTAAAATGTAGATATTGGCCATTAAGGTATAACGTTACTTGTTCATTTAAAAGATATTTTGAGCTCATTCAAAGTTCATTAAATGAATTTCACAGTACTCGAGTAAGTTTAATATTTATAAATGTAGATTTTTGGGGCTTCATCCCACATTTTATAGCTTTTGAAAATGACTGATTCTTTAGAGTATTAGAGAAAATGCATGACAGTAATGTGAGAAATTGTGTTAAATTGTTTTTTCAAATGGAAAATCGGCCTATATTTGTATGTATGTGATAGTTGCTGCTTTACAATGTGTTCAATGTTAAATAGCCGAGTTTGATGCGCATCAATAAGATAGTACTGACCATTATTGCTTTTAGAAATTAGATTAATAGGTGCTTATCTGCTAAATATGGAAAATGTAATGTAGGCTACGTATTCCAGAGGAAAAAAGAATTTGATAAAAAATATTATTAAAACGTCATCTACAGAGCTCAAAATGTAAATTAAAAATTAGAACTCTGGTCATCAGGTGGAAACCGGAGTAGCAGGGGTTCTCCATGTCTCGTGTGGATTTTGATGACAGGTCCTTTTCACAATGACTTCAGGCAACTTTCCTTCTGGCTCGAAGATTATCTTTATTTCCGGTCTAACATCTGTTAACAGCAGCCCATCTAACAAGCATGGCACAGTCATCAAAGAGATGCTGCTGTTGTGTTCCTTGTTGTTCTAGCAGCAAACAAATTTCGTATTTGAGTTTCCACGATTTTCCTGTGGCTAAACAAACATTCGTGCTCTTTGGGTGAGGGCGATCAAAAGAATGAGGGGCCAACTTTCGAAATTCTTCCTGGAAGCACCTACGTGTGTAGACTTTGCCTAGAGGATATGTTTACATCAGCCCATTGACGAATTCAGATTAAACAAGTACCAGTTCCGTCTAGATTCCACTGATTTATATACCGATTTATTAATATTAAAATTCCTTCGTAATTAATTATATTTGCTTAAAAATACATAAATAAAAATAATCAATTTGACTAGTGAATTTTTATTTTGCATTTGCTTTTCAATACAGTTTCTATACAAAATATAGTTTTTTTTACCGCACTGTATAATATAGAACATTTAAGGGGGATCTCTGCCTGCTGGTGAAGTGGCAAAGGATCATGACTATGCTTGCCACCCTTGTCTAGGTAAGTATTACAGAATAAAATCTGTCATGGAATTACATTAAGAATATCATTTATTAGTATTCAGTGCGGCTGGACTTGCGTGTCTAATTTGGACCGTTTGGAAAATACGCCTGCAATCCGTTTAACATCTTCTAGCGGTACTTGTGGCAGATGCACCAGAGACTGGGTGAACTCCTCGATAAAGTATTGTTGTCAGTTTTACCTTTTTTACGTTGAGCTTTCCTGTATTCCGATACTCCAGAGCGGCGCTACAGCAAACCGGAAATAAAGATAAACCTGCCTCGAGTTAGGGCGGAAATCGCTTGACGTCATGTGAAAGGGGCCTATAGGCAGGCAGCACACTGCCTAATTAAACGCGTTGCCATGGAAACGCGTCTTCTTCCACACGGCGGCGTTACGTAATCGACGTCACTGCGAGGCCGTGCGCGCTCTGAGCGCAAACCGAGCGGTTCGTCACGGTTTCGCTTAGCGCGCTGATATGGTGAAGTGCTCCTGGATGAAATGTGAGTCTGATATACGACATCCGGAGCGAGTTCGTGGAGTCCGCTTCATTCCACTTCCAAAGTCTCCCCAAGAGCTTCTGCTGCTCTGCAGCCGAGGAGGAGCACGGCGTGGCGATAGGGACTCCAGTGTGTTTGTTTGCTCGAAGGTAAGATGGCAGCGGCCGAAATGGCAGGCCGCTGCCACAGATGTGCGGCGTTTTGCCGCGGGCTCTGAGGCTGCTTTATGTTCCGGATTTTAACTGCAGTTTTTCGAGTGATCAAGCTGTCCGGGATCGGTCTGTAAAGGGGCGGGACGATCCGCCATCCTTTCCCCTAAACAGCCGGGCAAACGCTAAATTTTTCGGCCTGTGATCACTGTTGTGCTTCGGTTTTGGTAGGTGTTTTAATCTGACACATTTTCTTCAGTGTTTGACAAACGGGGTGGTCACACCCTTTACCAGTGGACCAGTGCATTCAGCCCACTAGGAGGGCGGCAACACTGGGAGGGGGGCAGCTCCGTAATCGCGACCCAGAGTATTACGTCGGTAATACATTATCTTTTACCTTAGATTAGAATAAGGCAGATGTTGCATGGCATAAGACGTAGAACACCTTTATAAGCACATTGTAAAAAACATAAAATGAAATTGTGTGGCAGCTCTTATGTACCTGGGTGACATTCTGCATAGCAAAGGCAGAGGTAATTATAAGATTGGTACAGTGAGAGATAATAAATAAAATAACAAAGTAATTGTAATATAATGAGTGAATTAAAATTTAAATGATTAAGATAAATGTAGCTGCAGTAAATGGGATAATTTGGAACTGTCAGTGATGTTTCTGAGGCTTAGTGAACCCTGGCGGCAGTGAGGTGCACTGTGGGGGCGGGGTTATGGAGGCGAACATTCTGGGGAATAAGCTATTTTTCCTTCCGTTTGTTCATGCTTTATTTGCCTTGTACTGCTCGCCAGGTGGTAAGGGAACAAGCAGACAGTGCCCAGGGTAAATTATTTCCTTTATGATGTTGCTAGTTTTTGTTTCCCGTCAGCTGGCATAGACTCTGTCCAGGTTTAGGAGTTCGGACCCTATGTCCCCTGAGTCACTTTCACCACTCACTGTAGATCCCTCCAGATCTTGGCTGGAGTTGCAGAGCCCTCTGATAGGCTTTTCTCACCAAATGGGAGGTATTTAGGGATCTTGATAGTTCTTCCGTTATGCAGAATCCCAGTAGCTCCACGCATGTAACAGCAGGAAGATTTTAATCTATTGCTTTAGGAACAAGGTCATTAAAGTCATATCAATTAGTATCGTATTATATTTTCTCAGTCTAATTCTGACTGGTCAGAATATATAGCTTAATGAAACCCTCTGTTTCCACCGGTTTTCTTGTCTGGTCTATTACATGTTCTTTGTGTCAGGCAGGGATTGAGACTGCACATTCTCATGCTCACAGACCCATTTTTTTTAAATCCACATTTCAGACTTTGCTACAATATGAAGAAAGCTATTGAAATTCAGTACCATTTTCAAAATACAACACAGTATATAATGTAACTCAATAAAAATGTATTTGTTGCAGTTTTGTTAGCAATAAAAACTTTACAGTCTTTTGTAAACTCGTGTGACTATACAAACCTATGCATTACATTGCCGGTCAGAGATTAGTAATATTAAGTACAGCAGCAGCCCTTGCAATTTTGCACAGAGATATTAACGAGCAGTAAACTGTTAAAGTTAAATATTACTTTATATACTTATTACAGTGCAGAATAGAGCAGATATGCATTACTTTTACATGTCTTCTGTATTTTTTGTCTCGAGCACAAACACTTAAAAAAATTGCAGATCTCTAAAAGGTTGTGTCAATGAGCATCACTACCTTGCAAGATCGCCTGGAGCTGAACACAACTCAGAGATGAAAATTATTGCATACTATTTCTTAATGCACAAATGTTTATCTGACTACAAACAATGTTTTAATCTGTAGAAAAAAACTTCAACTGCAACCTGCTCGTACAGATTAATATATTATTAATTTAAAAGTAAGATTCTATATTGTCTTGCATTTTGGTCCTTTGAATGTTTAGTTATATTCATCTTGTTTTGCTCTATGTCAGTATTGTGAGGTAGTTAACCATCTTCTTTTGACACACAGCTATAGTATTTGTCCGATGCCACTCCAACTATGCTCTTTTTTTAAGCCTAGTAGTGAACATTCTGATGCTTTTGAACTTGGTTAAGGCACGCGCATTGGTACCCTATGAGTCTCTGTGGTCAAAGTGAACCAGAAGTGCTGGCTGTAAAGTTGATATGATGTAAAATGAGTATTGAAACAGTTTTATACATGGATTCAATACTTTTGTGGCTCTGACATTGTTGTGAATGGTGGTTGTCTGTACAGCATCTGTTTTGCTTTGTGTGGGGGGATTTAATTTCAGTAATTTGTTCTCACACCTGTGTGCCTCTGGTGGGGGGGGG